>JADRCD010228082.1:31549-45793 GCA_019843815.1 Montemys delectorum | reverse complement strand
TTTTTTTTTTTTTAAAAAATGTAAGTCTTGGAGAAGCAGAATGTGTATGAAGCTATGTGCATGCATATGATAGATGCTGTGCAAAAGGGAATTGATGGAGATTGAGGAGGAAGAAGAAAATTTAATTCTATGGGAATTCCAGACATAGAGAAATATGAGAAGAATTTCCACAGGCCCAAGGAGTGAAGCCATTAATCAAAAATGGGTGCCTGGGGGCAGGCATGGGTAGGGGTGGTAAGGGTGGGCTGTCTCAGGGAACCTTGGGAAAGTGGCTGAACACCTGCATTGCCTGCGTAGGGAGGCTGGCTTTAACCTGGAGGGTAAGGTACATTTACTCAAATGTGTTTGGGGAATACAACAAGTACTCTCTAAAGGAATGGATGGGACCTGAAAGGTGAATTTGGAAATGGATGCATCTAGAGAAGAGACCATGCTGGCATCCACTGGGAAGCTGGAGTTGGTGGGAAGAAAAGAATAAACACTATAAAAATGACCCAGAATGAGTGAACATATGGAGCAACTCCAGCTGTGGTTCTGGGATCAAACCAGGGCCTGGTCAGGAGAGGTGAAAGTCAGAACTACAGTCAAGCCCTTGCTTCTATGCTTGCTGTGTTGTGTGTTGGCTCACTCGGTAGGTAGCTCGGGCTAGCTCTCCTGCCTCACCACTCCACCCTCTAATTCTGGCTTTACAGGCATGTGTCACCATGCCTGGCACCAGCTTCCTTGTTCTCGTGTGGTTTAATTCTTTTCCCCAAGGTAGTTTTACTTCTAAATGTCAAGCAAAAAACAAGGCTATCCTACCAAGCTAGCACAACAAAAGGAGCATGTGAAGTACACAAACAGCCCCAAATGCCAGAGCCACCACATTTCTCCTAAACAAAAGGCCTTCCTGCACAGCATTCAGGGGACTGATAGCTTGTCATCCAAAGGAGACTATGCTTTTTGGTTCTCCCCAACATCTAGACTAAAGTGCAATTGTTTGGTTGAAATCATAAGACTCTCTCACTCTTTAGCCCAATCTACCCTGAACTCACTATATAGCCCAGGCCAGCCTCCAACTCAAAGTAATCCATTCCCTGTGTTGATCAATTGCTAGAATTAAAAGCACAGATCATTACATCCAACTTCTCTTTGTTCCTTTTAGAGACGTGTCCTGACATATAACCCGGCCAGCCTGAAACTAGCTGCCTCTTCACCCTGTAATGTTCCTCTTTCCTATTTCCTCATTCCATTTTCTCTCTTTTTTTTCTTACTTGTGTTTTTTTCTCATTTGCTTTTGTTTTGTTTTGTTTTTTAGATAGATTCTGGCTATAGCTATATGGCTGAGTCTGGCCTTGAACTCTTGGTCATTTTGCCTCTGCTTCCCAAGTGCTAAGAGTATGGAAGTGCAGTGCTATGCCTGACTTTTTGTTTTATTGCCATTTTTCTTTTTGGGACTCTGTTAGCCAAGGCTGGCCTCAAGCTCACTGTGTAGTCCCGGCTGGCTCCTGCTTGACTTTCTCGAGATGAGATTACAGGAGTATGTCAGCATAAAACGTGATTTGCAAGTACCCTTCATTCTCATTCCTATTTATAGAACCAGAAACTGAAAGCTCCAGAGAGAAACTTGCCCAAGGTTGCCCAACTGAGCAGTATACCAGGAGAGCCCACGTCTTCCCATTCATTAGATACGGAGGCCCTCCTTACAACGCTGCTGTGGTTTACTACCACAGCATCCAGCAACAGCATCCAACCTACTCCTTCAGTCCTTACAAAGTTACTGTAACTCAAGGGTGAGTTCCCACTCCCAAGTGTGGTACTGCGAGCCTGTGATCCCAGCACCAGTGAGCTACACAGTGAGCTCCATGCCAATCTGGGCTACACGAGACCTTCTCTCAAGGGGGGAAAAAAAATCACACTTTTTTTTTTTTTTTTTTTTTTTTTTTACCAACCCAGGCTCAAAAAAGCTACTGAGCTTTTCATTTCTTCGGAAGTTCTAGAAACAAAAACCTCACAGGAAAACAATCTGAACGGGTCATACCAAGTCCAGAATCTGAAGAGTTCTCTGTTCAGTCCTTAGAAAAGAAAGGAAAGGAGGAAATGGGGGAGGGAAGAAGGAAAGAGGGGAGGGAGGGAGAAAAGGGAGGAGAAAGGGAGGGAGGGAGGGATGGAAGGAGGGAGGGAGGGAGGAAAAGGAACAGTTGAACATTTTGGCTCACACCTGTAATCCCCAACTTTAGAATCTGAGGAGGAAGATAATTGTGAGTTTGAGCCAGCCTAGACTACATATTATGTCCCAGGCCGTCTGAGCTACATTATGAGATTCTGTCTCAAAAAATAAAATTAAATTAAAATAAAATAAAAATCCAAAGAGAAGGCTGGAGAGGTTGCTCAGTAGTTGAGAGTACAAACTGCCTTTGCAGAAGAACCTAAGTTTGGTTGTCCACACCCATGTCAGGTGACTCACAACTCCCAGGATTCCAACACCTTTAAGACCTTAAAAATAACAAAAATGAGACTGGGGTTATGGCTCCACAGTAGATTCTTTTTTTTTTCTTCTTTTTTTGGTTTTTGGTTTTTTGAAACAGGGTTTCTCTGTATAGCCCTGGCTGTCCTGGAACTCACTCTGTAGACCAGGCTGGCCTCGAACTCAGAAATCTGCCTGCCTCTGCCTCCCAAATGCTGGGATTATAGGTGTGCGCCACCACTGCCCGGCTCCACAGTAGATTCTTGCCTAACATGCACAAACCCCTGGGTTCACTCCCCAGCACCAGAATCCAAAGACAAAAGAGTAAAGTTTTTATTACTCATGTAGTTTAAATTTTTCTAGCAGTCAAACTAAAACCTCAAGAGAGGCTGAAGAGCAGGGTGGTGGTGGCGCACGCCTATAATCTCAGCACTTGGGAGGCAGAGGCAGGCAGATTTCTGAGTTCGAGGCCAGCCTGGTCTACAGAGTAAGTTCCAAGACAGCCAGGGCTACACAGAGAAACCCTGTCTCAAGAAACAAAAACAAAAAACAAACAAACAAAAAAAACAAAAAAGAGAGAGAGAGAGAGAGAGAGAGAGAGAGAGAGAGAGAGAGAGAGAGAGAGAGGCTGGAGGTATAGTGTAGTTCAGACGGTCTAAGGCTCATCTGGCACTGCAGGAAGCATTGAACTCTAACCCTAGCACCATAGGAAAGAAAATGTGGCTGTTGGCTGACTGACTGACTGAGTGATTGATTGACTGAGTGATTGATGAATGACTGACTGGAGACACAGTCTGGCTTTGTACCCAAGGTAGCCTTGAATTTGTGATTGCCTTGGCCTCAGATTCCTGAGTTCTGGAGCAACACACAAGGCTAAAAAACATTCACGACATTTATGAAAGTAGCATTCTTCTTTTCATAGTAAGTTGCTGAAATCTGACATACATTTTACAGCTTCCATTCTCACTAGCCACACTGGGAGAGCTCAATGGCCACATGTAGTCAGCATTGTATTGGACAGCACAAGTACAAAGCAAGCATTTGGGTATGGGAGGTCTTAGGAGAGAACCCAGGGCTCTGGATATTCTAGGCAAACACTGTTGCTATTGAGAGAGCCTTCGACCCAGTTTGTTTGTTTGTTTGTTTGTTTGAGACAGGGTCTTTCTACATAGTCCTGCCTGTCCTGTATCTCATTTTGTAGACCAGCTGACCTGGAACTCACAGAGATCCCCCTGCTTCTGCCTCCCGAGGGATTAAAGGCATTCATCATCACACCTGGCCCAGGTAGGTTCTGTCTTATAAACCTCCTTGTGGTTTAAGATGAATCTTTTAAAATAGAATAATTTTAAAACCACTTTTACTTTTAAAAAATGTTTAATTTGGGCTGGTGAGATGGCTCAGCAGTTAAGAGCACCGACTGTTCTTCATGAGTTCAAATCCCAGCAACTACATGGTGGCTAACAACTATCCATAATGAGAAATAAATAAAGAACCTATGGGCTGGAGTGAGCTGGGGATGTGGGGGGGGGCAGAGTGAGCAGGGCAGAGCAAGAGGGAGAAAGGGAAGGGGGGAAATGTTTAATTTATTAATTTATTGGGTTTTCAAGACAGGGTTTCTCTGTGTAGCCCTGGCTGTCCTGGAACTCACTCTGTAGACCAGGCTAGCCTCGAACTCAGAAATCTGCCTGCCTCTGCCTCCCAAGTGCTGGGATTAAAGGCGTGTGCCACCACTACCTGGCTTAATTTAATTTTTTAATTAATTTTTGGATCAAGTCTCACCATATAACCCTGGCTGGCCTGGAACTGAATTAGTAAACCAGGCTGGCCTCAGATTCACAGAGATCTACCTGCTACTACTGTTATTTTTTAAACTATATGTGTCTATGTTTGTGTGTATGAATACAGGGTCTGCTGGGGCCAGAAGAGGGCATGAGATCCCCTGGAGCTAGAGTTACAGGTAACGAGTTGCCTGACCCGGGTGCTGGGAATCAAATTTGGGTCCTCTAGAAGAACAAACACATGCTTTTAACCAATGGGCCATCTCTCCAGGACCTAGTTCTTTCTTTGTGACCACTTGAGCCCTGCCACTTGATCAGCAGGATGAGGACCTCATTTAGAACTGACATTCTCTAGGCCTTTTGACCTTTCTTTCTCCTAAGATCAAGTGTAGTAGAACAGACATTCTCTGTTGTGATCTCATTCCTGTTTACTCTAGATTTTTCTTTTGCATTATAGGAAAGGAAAGGAATTGTGAGGTTTAAGGTGTTACTAGGGGGCTAGAGAGAGCTCAGCAGCCAAGAGCATGTGCTACTGTAGCATAAAGGGTCCAGCTCCCAGCACCCACACCAGGCCGCTTACAACTGCCTGTAACTCATCAGAGAGCCTAACCCCTCTGCCCTCAGGCGCGCGCGTGCGCGTGCGCACACACATACACACACACACACACACACACACACACACACATAATTATAATTTTTTTTTTTTGTGACAGGGTTTCTCTGTATAGCCCTGGCTGTCCTGGAACTCACTCTGTAGACCAGGCTGGCCTCAAACTCAGAAATCCGCCTGCCTCTACCTTCCAAGTGCTGGAATTAAAGGCATGCACCATCACTGCCCAGCTGATAAATCTTTTTTCTTTTTTTTAAATTTTTTTTAAAAAAGTGTTACTAGGTGCTTTAATTTGCTTCTGTAAAACTAGGTACAGTGCTTATAGATGTAGCTCCTCCCTGAGTCCCTGAGCATGCACAAGGGAAAACACAAAAGTGTCCCAAAGTGATGCCGGGCTTCTAAATTTATTATAGCCAAAAATAAAAAAAAATAAAAAAAATAAAAAAAGAAAGAAAGAAAAAAAAAGACTCTTATTTGTTGGAGGAGTTAAGATTTCCTCCTTGATGATGTTATTTATTCTGGGGTGGGAAAGAATGTCTGTTCTCTTGGTGCTCTGTTATTGTTCTGTCTTGACAAACTCCATCCGGAGAAGAGCAGTTTTTCTCTGGCAGAGAGCCACATGTAGTGGAAAAACCCTTTACTCTTAGGCCCCCTCCTAATCCATCTGACAATCCTCTGACAACTGACCAGGGTCACCAACCCCCACAGTGACCTTTGGAAGGAAGTGTAGGACTGATGAACTCCAGAAGGAAAGGAGGGGCTGGTGAGTGAGCCATTTCCCGGCTGTCTTCTGTCCTGTGACAAGGATCTGGTGCCCTGCCCCTGCTGTTTGCACCCCTCCCACTGCCTGAGGCCAGCCTCAACACCCAAGAACCCAAAGAGGAGGGCAAAGATTCCCCAGGGCCAACTGTGTATGTGTGTGTATGCCCCTGTATGTTCACATACCCACAGAGGCCAGAAGAGGGCATCCGGACCCCCTAGAGCTGCAGATACAGGTGTTTGTGAGCAGCTAGATGTGGGTGCAGGGACCTGAACTTGGGTCACTGCAAAAGCAGCAGATGATCTCAAGTGCTGACCCATCTCTCTAGCCCCGTTCTCTGGGGATTTTAGTGCTCTCTTCTCATCCAAGATAGGATAGCCCTCGGGGACAAAGGTTGCCCAGCAAGGTATTTTCACCTGTACATTCGTTTCTATCTAAATAAGGCTAATTTAAGTCCCTGAAAAACTAGAATTAACTTCTCTGAAGCATAAGAAAGAAGTTTCTGAAAATTTAGGAGGGTTGTTGATCCTTCTTTTCTCCTTCTTGACAACTTAGACGTCCCCCCCCCCCCCCCCCCCCGCCCTGTTGCTTAAGCTTTTGTTTGGGAGGAGACTAGCTAGGAGGACGGCAGCAGAGGGCGGCCGCCTACCTGGAGAAACCTGCAGTTTACGTGTAGCAGGAGCTGGAGAGGCTGGAGTCGCGGGATGGGCAGGAGGCGGGCAGAAAGTTGGAGTAAGCAGGAAGTGAAGTTGTGGCTGCCTTGGGTGGAAACAGACTAGGCGAAGTTCTGCTTTGAGAGGCCCAAGTGCTCCGAGACATGGTGAGTGACGTGGGGACCAGGAAAAGAGAGATTTAGAGGAGTTGTAAGAGGGAGATCGGGCCTGGGGATTTCCTGTGTGGAGAAAGGTAAGTTGGCGGCAGTCAGAGGGCTGGCCGGGTTGGGCCAGCGCTGCCTCTGTCTCCTTACTTTTGACAACTCGTCCACAAATAGCTCCGCACTCCCGGCCAGGGGTTCCTGACACTTCTCCACCTCCTTCCTCCTGTGACCTCGGTGCTGGATCGGATCAGTGTTTCGGTGGGGGCTGGGGGACCCAAATTCCAAGCGGAGCTGCTGCGCCGCGCCCTCCCCCTCCTCCGCCTCCTCCAGCTGGGCCTGAGCCCGGTGTTGTGACAATACCGAGCCACAAGCGCTCCTGCTCTTTGGGGCTCAGATTCCAGCCCAGTGGACTGGAGTTCTCCCCCTTACCCTCGCACTGTATCTATGCAGACACCCAGAGGTTCTGCCTGGCCACCAAAAGCACCACCCTTCTCTAGAAACACTAGCAACAGTGCCAAGGGTTTGTAAAGCAGCCAGATGGCGGTTCTCCCTGATAATCTAGCTTCAGCCCACACCCGAGGCCAGCCTGTACCTGAGGCCCCCTGGGTCCCTAAGGGAGGAGTCAGGCCTTTTCCCTCCTTGTTCAAAAGCCTTATCTAGAGGCCTCCTGGATAGAGAGACCGCAGCAGGAAAGAGTTTTTATTAATATCTCCATAAGCAGGCGGTGGTATGCGGCCTACCAGGCGCTAAATTATGGGGAAAGCAGAAGTATGTGGTCCAACGGCACATGATACCTTCTGGGGGTCACATCCACTGAACCAGGGTCACACTGCCCAGTGGGCTGGAACCAAAACTTACCAACAGCTGTCTGGAGAGGCACTTGGGTTGGGCCAGGCACGGGTGCTCTGCTGGTTAGCTCTCCCAGTTTTAGAGAGAACCTTCTAGGATTGGGAAGAGGAGTCTATAGAGACCAGTTAGTAGTACTTGGCTGTGCTCTGCTGAGGAAAACGGAAATGCCAGCCATATTTTCTCCTTGACCCTCTTTATGGAGTCGAAACAGGAGCAGTTGTGTGCTGTTTTTTCCTTGTCACACCGAAAATCCCCCAAAGAAGGTAGATGACAGTCTAGAGTCAAATCTCATCTTCTGAGACTTAAAAAATGAACTTACATAGCAGCCATGATGGCTGGGCAGGTAAAAGTGTTTGCAGAGCAAGCCTGCCTGCCTGAATTCAGTATCCCTCTCACTCTTGTCCATCCAATTGGAGGAGACTATCTACTCACGAAAGTTGTCCTCTAACCTCCACAAGTGTGCCATGGTATACATGTAAATTCCCTAACACACACACACACACACACACACAGACACACACACTGCACTTATGCCAGACTAAGGATGTGTTTCAATGTTTGCCTGGCAAGCATGAAGCTCTGGGTTCCCCATCATCTCATAAAACAAGGGTGATGGTGCACACCTGTAATCTCAGCACGGGGTAAGTAGAGACAGGAGGATCAGATGTTCAAGGTCATCCTACTTAGGAAGTTTGAGGCCTGCCTAGGTTAGATGAGACCCTGTCTCAGATAAATAAAGAAGTAAATAAACAAATCTGGGGAGGTGGCTCAGTGGGCCAAGTGCTTGCCACATAAGCAGGGAGATTTGTCTTGTGTCGCTAGACCCATTTTAGAAGAAAAAAAATTCTAAGTGTGGTGGCGCAAGCAAGCACGTAGGTGCCATGGCTCCCAGCACTGGGATGGTAGAGAAGGGATGGCTGATCCCTGGGGCTTTTCCACTCTAATCTCAGAGCCTCAGGCCCATAGGAGACCCAGCCTCTGAAAGAAGCCAAGGGAGGAGTGACACCTGACCACCTGAGGCTGGTCTGGGATATACACGTGCTTGCATCCACGTGAACACTTATGTAGAACATTCTCCTTGTAAACAAGTGAAGCATTAGAAATGGCTAAAATCTACTTTAGTTCTTCCAACCTCCTCTGGCTGTAGAATCCTCTGCTGCCCGGCCTAATTAACCCTTGCATTGACATCCAGGAGGAGGCCAGTGGGAGTGCCGGAAATGACCGAGTTAGGAACCTACAGAGTGAGGTGGAAGGAGTCAAGAATATTATGACCCAGAATGTGGAGCGGATCTTGGCCCGAGGGGAGAATCTGGACCACCTCCGAAACAAGACAGAGGACTTGGAAGCCACGGTGAGATTGGGAGACAGCTAGGAGTAGAGGGAGAGATCTCGAGGAGGAAGAAGAGTTTTGGGGGAAGGCAAAGTGAAGAGAACGGACGGCACAGACTGTCACGTCTACAGCCTTTTTGCGTATGCAGGAGATTGTGGAGTTTCTACCTCTGATTCCTTGGTAGAGAGCCCCGTGAGTGGATTGACTTAGGCTTGGGCTTGGGTGAGAGGTCCACCCACAGAGCCATTCCTGAGACAGTTCAGTCAACTGCTACATTCCTAAGCTTCATTGGGGTATGAAACTGATTTTCCTTTTAAAGCTTGCCCTTGGCAATCATTGGGAGTTGATGTCCCCAAAGGCAAAATTATAAATACTAGGCAACCCCTGGGCCTTTCAGCCTTTTCCAGGTGTTATTCGGCTGGAAGTTGGAGGTGGTGGGGGGGGGGAGCATCTTGCTGAGCCAGCTGGGAAGAGCAATGAAATTCTTTGATCCCAGGATCCCTGTCTGCAAAGGGCAGAATAATATCTCCTACACATCTTGCTTTGACCTTCTCTTTGGGGCCATGGGCTGAGGCCAAGCTGCTCAGGATGGAAGAAAGTAACACAAACCAAGGCTGGGGCCTCAGTTTTCACTTGCTGTGAAGTACACTGGCTTTCTGGGTCCAGTGTGTAATCTTGGAATCTAGTGCCTCCTTCTTCAGCATAAGCTGGGCACATGGAGACTTGGGGTCTGTAAGTTAACTTGGAGGAGCAGGGGGAATTTTTTTTTAAAACTTTTCCAAGCTTCTGTAGTGCATTGGTTCTTCCTCCAGCTTCTAGAGAACCTACAAGACAAAGTATCATAGAGCCAGGAGATGTTTCCATCTGGAGCACATTTCTGTATCCCTTAGCCTGTGGGTCTGTCTGTGCTCCAAAGGCCAGATTTTTCTGCCAGTCAAACAAACTCAGATTGGAGCATATATACATAAAAGCCCCCTCAGCGTGCAGCGTGCAGGTCAGTGCAAGGGTGAGAAAAAGACTGGAGACTGAACATAAGGCTCAGGTGGTAGAGTACTTCTCTAGAATTCACAAAGCCATGGGTTCAGTCCCTGACACTATATGAATAGGATATTGTGGCACATGCCTTTTAATTCTCAGCTTTCCAAAGGCAGATGCAAGAGGATCAGAAGTTCAAAGCCAGGCTACTGAGATGGCTCAAAAGGGAAAGGCACTTGGTGCCAAACCTAAGAATTTGAGTTCCATTTGTGGGATTCATATGGTTGGTAGGAGAGGCTTGATTCCTACAAAATGACCTCTGACCTCCACTGTGGCTTATGCACACCACACACATAAATAAACAAAACAAATAAAAATAATTTTTAAAAGTTCAAGGTCATCCTTTTCTACAAGGTGTGGAGGCCAGTCTTTGCTATATGAGATCCTGACTAGAAGGATAGAAAAAGAAAAGGAAGGGACCCTGCCATGCTCAGAGGGAAGTTTCATGAGCTCAAGAATTCTAAACCAGAACTTGGCTTACAGATTGTTGTGGCAAGGCATTTGTCAAGCAGCCAGAGAGAGACAGATCTCTGAAGTTCCTGGCCAGCCAGGGATACTTAGTGAGATCCTGTCTCAAAGTAAAACAAACACAAAAATAGAGAGATAGCTCAGGGGGTAAAGACTTTTGTCAGTGAGTCTGGTTACATGAGTCCAATCCCCAGGACATACAGAGGAGAAAGAGAACCAGCTCCTGCAAGTCGACTACACCTCCTCCACTACATGGGTGGTGTGGCACATGAGGCAGAGGCACAAATAAATGTTATAAAATATTTAAAATATTTTTAAGAACCTTTCTGGCCCGGCGGTGGTGGTGGTGGTACACGCCTTTAATCCCAGCACTTGGGAGGCAGAGGCAGGTGGATTTCTGAGTTCGAGGCCAGCCTGGTCTACAGAGTGAGTTCCAGGACAGCCAGGGCTACTCAGAGAAACCCTGTCTCGAAAAACAAAACAACAAAACAAAAACAAACAAACAAACAAACAAACAAAAGAACTTTTCCATCCCTATTGTAAGAGGAAAGAATTATTATTCACTTATTTATGTATTTATTCCAAAGTGGCTATACTTGAGCTTCAGAGTCTTTTTTTTTTTTTTTTTTTTTTTGAGTTTTCAACTTAGATTTTTTTGTTTTTTTTTTTTGAGACAGGGTTTCTCTGTGTAGCCCTGGCTGTCCTGGAACTCACTCTGTAGATCAGGTTGGCCTCAAACTCAGAAAGCCGCCTGCCTCTGCCTCCCAAGTGCTGGGATTAAAGGCGTGTGCCACCACCGCCCGGCTTCCTACTTAGATTTATAATGTAAACATCTATACTATGGCATGAGGGTGTCCATCTGTACTCTTAGTCTGAGGGCAGGAGCCACTGGGTCATTACTTTATCTTATCCCCAACAGTCTGAACACTTCAAGACAACGTCCCAGAAGGTGGCCCGGAAGTTCTGGTGGAAGAATGTGAAGATGATTGTCATCATCTGTGTCATTGTCCTTATCATCGTCATCCTCATTATACTCTTCGCCACCGGCACCATCCCCACTTAAGAGTCCCTTCCATCCCACCCTACTCTGCAGGGGTGACCCTCCCTAGTGTGTGCCAAGAGGGGCCCTCTCCTGTCCTCCTCCACACGAATGCTGCTCAGTCCCTGTGAGGGCCGACTGCTGCATCAGATACCCCAGAAACACCTTGGTCCCCTGGGAGGAGACAGCTGGACTGTGGCTGCATCTCATGGTCCTGAGAGTGGGTTAGAGAGACCCAGAGGACCCTGTTTGTGGCTGGGAAACTGCTGGTGGCTGGTGGGCAATAAAGACCTCTTGGTATCCATCCCTGAGCTTACGAGGCACTCTCCTCCTGTGTCTTTCGTTCTTGCCTTTCTGTTTCTTTCTTCCCAGGGATCCCCTCCAGACTGGCTTCTCCCAATCTAGAACCAGGGTACTGCAAAGGTAGAGAGCACAGGTTTAAAGAAGAAAGATGGCATCTCGGAGGCTTTGCACACCTGGATTACAGATACCAATCACTATACCCAGCTAGAATCAATAAGTCAGTTGGTCTGTCTTTCTGCCTGTCTTTAAACTGATAAGAGCAGATACTACACTTGATCTTAGCCAAAAGGCCAAGAAGTGATCTGTCTGTCTTTAAAAGGACTTACTTTTATTTTTAAAAAAGGATGAGTATGGGGTTGGAGAGATGGCTCAGAGGTTGAGAGCACTGACTGCTCCTTCAGAGGTCCTGAGTTCCATTCCTAGCAACCACATGGTGGCTCACAACCATCTGTGATGAGATCTGATGCCCTCTTCTGGTGCTGTCTGAAGACAGCTACAGTGTACTCATACACACTAAAAAAAATAAATAAATAAAAAGATTTTTTTAAAAAAGTATGAGTATGTTAATGAAGAGCCTGCAGAGTCCAGAAGAGGTTGTTGATTCCCCTGGAATTGGAGTTATAAGCCCAACATGGGTGCTTGGAACCAAATTGGGGTCCTCTGCAAGAACAGTTTGCACTCTTCCCACTTCCCCTTAGGTAAAAGTTTAAGTTTGTTTATTATTAATTAAAATATAATTACACTATGTTGCCCCTTCCTTTCCTCTCTCAACACCCCTCAACCCATCATCCGTCCTCTCTTCGCTCCCTCTCAAATTCATGACCTCTTTTCCTTTCATTGTTTTTTACACACACACACACACACACACACAGTCTGCAGATTTTGTGTTTGGTGTTGTTTATATATAAATGATTACAGGGCTGACCACTTGGTATTGATAACCAACTAAGAATCTCATCTCTGCCGGGCAGTGGTTGCATACGCCTTTAATCCCAGCACTTGGGAGGCAGAGGCAAGTGGATTTCTGAGTTCAAGGCCAGCCTGGTCTACACAGAGAAGCCTTGTCTTGAAAAAAAAAACAAAACAAAACCAAAAAAAAAAAAAAAAAAAGGGAATCTTATCTCTGGAGAATGATTTTTTTCCTCCCCCTTCTGTGCTAACATGCCTGTTGATGTCCTTGCTCAGAGCTTGTTTAGGCAGCCATATTGTTAAACAGTTTGCACTCTTAAAGAGCCATCTTCCCATCTCTCTCCCTCCCTCTTATACAGACGAGTGTGTTTACATCTATGTCAGTGAGTGCCAGTGCCTGTGTAGCTGTGTGCGCATGTGTGTGGAGGCCAGAGGTCAGTGTTGGATGTCTTTCTTGCTCTCATTCTTACTACCTAGAAGACTCTATTTTTCCTTCCTGACAGTTGAACTTACAGCATGAGGACTGTGAGATAAGCGTCTGTACTGAGTTGCAGCTCCAGCCCTCCACCTACTTTTTGAAACAGAGTCACTCACTGAGCCTGGAGCTCATCAGTTTGGCTTAGGGTGGCTGGCCAGTGAGCTGTAGGGATCCCTGTCTCCAAGTACTGAAGTTACGGAAAGAAGCATGCATCAAACTTTTACATGGGTTCTGGGGATTTGAACTCGGGTCCCATGCTTGCAAAACAAGTGCTTTCCCTACTGAGCCCCCTCCTGAGCCCTCCTATTTTTCTTCATTCTCACACTGTTCATTATCACAACTCACAAGAACAAGAATTCCCTAGAGATCTTACCATAAGAAGAATTAAAACATAGCACTTTAGAGTAGGATGCAGGATTCAGTGTCCTCCTGGGATCCTGTTGTGTCTCTTAACCATTCTCCTGGATAGGCTTGCAGAGATATGATAATGGGTCATGTAAGACCTGGTTCAAGGCCTCTTGTCACTTCTGCCGTGTCTCATCTATGACCTAGGTATAACTCAGAGCCAGAGAGAGGCTGAAAGAACTGGTCAGCTCATCCTTTGTTGGTTGTTGTGTGTGTTCTGTTTGTCTTTGTCTATCCTTGCTCTTCTGGGTCTTTATAGAGCCCTGGATCTCAGCTGTTCTGAGGGAATGGGGGCAAGCATCTCTTCCCAGAGTCTCATGGCTAGTCAGAGTCAATGTCACAGGACCAGGCTGAACAGCACAATGAGCTTTCTGTCTTCTGGACTCCTCCTTCCCACCAGTTCTTCATCACTGCGGTTCTTTCCAGGGCCCAGTCGGCCTTGGTTTGTGGTGAGGGTTCATGGCTTCCTCTGTCCTTGGTTCCTACACAACCTTTCCAGAATTAGAAACAACCTGTTGTTGGGAGGATATGAGGAATGGGATGGGTTGAGAGACAAAAATTTAGGACACTAAATACAGGTCAGATTTTGGAATCATGCTCCTGATTACACAGAGGGCAGGGAAAGTCCCAAACAGCCCCTCTCAGTCTGCTTTGACACGAGTGAGCCTTCCCTCTTTACCCCCAGCCTGTTCTGAGGTAATGTGTCCAAGCATGGAAACCAGTGATCGATCCTCACAGTGGCTCAACCCAGGGAAGCAAACCCTGGCATTTTGGTTAAGAGAGGCCACATTTAGGATGTCAAGGGCAGCCTGGAAGGTGGAAGGTGGCTTTGGCTGTTTGTCTGCAGAGGCTCAGGAAGGCTGTATGATGCTAGAAGCACACCAGGGTCCACAGCAGAGGAACAGGTCTACAAGCGTCTCTTCAAGCGTTTAGAACAGAGACAAGCCAGAGCCAGCACTTCCGGTAAGAGGCTGCTTTCATTTTACACTGGAGTGAAATTCATGCGGCTTTTTTTTT
>JADRCD010228082.1:0-22730 GCA_019843815.1 Montemys delectorum | reverse complement strand
AAGAAAGAAAGAAAGAAAGAAAGAAAGAAAGAAAGAAAGAAAGAAAGGAAGGAAGAAAGGAAGGAAGAAAATAAGTAAGAAAAGATAGAGGAGGTTACTGGGGTGATGGCTCAGTGGTTATCTGCACTTGGCACTGACATAGGAGAACCTGAGGTCACATGTCCAGAACCCATGTGAGAAGCTGGGCATAGCTGCACATGCCTATAACCTTAGTGCCTGGGGACAGGAAAAGAGACAGAAATGTTGGTGGGGCTTTCTGGCTGCCATTCTCTTCCAGGTTCAGTGAGAAACCAACCCTCAAGGGAGTTAAGATAGGTCGTGATAGAGCAGGGCATCATCTGTTGGCCTCTGGGTGCATTACAGGCAGGTGTCCTAGCAAGAATATGCTTACGTTCACTACACACTCAGACACTGTACACATACACACCCAGAGGTGGGGGGGGGGAGAGGGAGAGAGGCCAGTGAGATGGCTCAACAGGTAAAGTGCTTTATACACCAGCCTGCTGGCCTGAGTTCAATCCCTAGAATCCATTGTGAGAGTGGAAGGCAAGAACTGACTCCACAAAGTTGTCTTCTGGCCTCCACATTTATATCCCCCTACAATAATAAAGAACAAAAACCCCCTCAGCATCCCACCAACCTCTAGTAATGGTTCTCATGCTTAAACCTTTGTCCATTCAAGTCTGTGCTTTAGAGTCTTGCGATGTGGGGAGGTTCAGACAATGGAGCCTTGTCCAACAATGCAGTCACCACAGTGGGGATGACAAGTGACTCAGGAATGGGAGGAAGCGTGAATTCCCTGTTCTCTTCTTGGCTGCCCTGTGTCCCAGCATCTGAACACCCTCTGCCTCCTTGGTTTGCCTGCCCCACACTTAAAACAGGCTGTTTTTCTAGCTCTTGGGTAAATATTGACCTGTTTGGGTTTCAGATGCCTGTCCCTTGAAACTCTTGCTGGGCTAGATAAGCAAAGCAGGAGAACCTCTCTTGAGACAGAGTTCCTTTAGGATAGGCAATGAAGCAACTGGCCTCTTTACTGGGTCCTTGTAGTGATCAGCATTGTGTTGGCCTCCCAGGCTTCTGGATGCTGGAGAATGGAGCTGCCCCCTGCCCTCCCACTGGGAGCTTGTGATCTAGACAGGACTCATGCACTGGGAATGCTCTGAGGCTGTGTACAAGGCAGCTGCAGAGATCCTGGGTGAGGATTCTTGCCTGAGTAGGAGGGAATCCTCTGTGACTACCAGGTCCCTTCCAACAGAAATTCTCTGATTTTAAGTGGAATTCTGTCAAGTGCCAAACTGTCTGCTGCAAACAATTGGAGATATGGGCCGACAGGAAAGGGGGGCGGGGTAGTGGTTGACAGTCGCTGTGCAAAGGAGACAGAATAGGGATGGGCTGGGAAGGACGAGGCTGAGGGAAGGGAGTTGTGGTTTGCTAATCCTCTGGTAAGACCTGCTCATGGTCTTAGCCCATAGCATCTAGAGGCGGCGGGCTTTTGCTCCATTCTGTTTCCCTCAGCCCTTCTCCCCCTCTTTCCCTTTCACCTCCCCCTGGATTGAAACTTGTATTCAACTCCTCCCAACCCTTCAAAGCAAACTGGGTTTCTTGGTCAGGTGAAGCTGTGCCTCCCAGGTGCAGAAGCCAGTCTGTCGCCTGGGTCCTATTAAAGACTGGATCCCAGTGAAGCCTTGGCTGGAGGCCAAACGCCAGAGAATCTGAGGTTCCCAGGAGGAGAGGAACTAGAAGGTGGTCACTGAGGTTGAAAGTAGGTTAGCTCAGAAACAGAAGTGGCCTTACTGGTCAGAGGTCCAAAGAGGGAGAGCTGAGCTGCTGAGTTTGTGAGGGCTTGTAGAGACTCGGATGGGATCTGGTCTCCAATGACCTTCCTAGTTCTGTGGAGTGGATCGTTTTCCTGCCTGGCTCCCTGGTCTTCGCTACTTCTTAGAGTCAGTAGAAAAGGTGAACATGGGTTAGACGCCATTTTGGAGCAGGCGAGCAGAGTGTCTGTTTTGTGGGGTTGGGGGACGACCTGGGAAGCTCCCAGTTTGGGGTAACACGGAAGAAGCTGAGATGGTGAAATCCAGGGTGGATGGAAAAGGGTAGGAACCTGGAGGTAAAATGCTCAGAAGGTAGCCCTTTAACCTGAATATCTCATGCCTTTACACACAAAGGATGCTATTACTCATCCACCATACGCAGACGTTGTAGGGGTTTTTTTTTAGGTCTTTTGTGCCAAAGGAAGGCTGGGTGGGGAACTCTCGCAGCCTTGACCTTGGGCTTGGTGCTCAGGCAGGGAAAGAACTGAAGCAATGCCAGCAGCAGGCGGACGAAGTGACGGAAATCATGCTCAACAATTTCGAAAAGGTCCTGGAACGTGATGGCAAGCTGGCAGAGTTGGAGCAGCGCTCAGACCAGCTCCTGGACATGGTGTGTGGCCAATGGGAATAGGGGGAGGGACAGCAGAAGGTTGACCCTTAGAGGGAGCTCTTAGGCTTTGCTGGGGAGGTCAGGCCCTAAGGTGGGGTCCTAGGCTTACTTGCTTACCAGTGTGGGACTTCCGGTTTCCTACAAGTAGGTTTCACAAAGATACCTTTGGGTTGGGGCTGTAGCTCAGCTGGTCGAGTGCTTACATAGCGTGCACAGCCCTGGGCTCACACCCTACCGTGGCATGAGTGGTGGTACACCTATGATCCCAGCACTCAGGAGACAGGCCAGAGGATCAGAAGCTCATTCTCAGGTACACAGTAAGTCCAAGCTTGAGATACGTGAGACCCTGTCTTACAAAGAAAAACAAACAAAAAGAAATAAATAAGCCTTTGGAGATGTGTGCATCCCTAGTGGTCATGGCTTGGTATTGCTAAGTGGGTGTGAGCTAGCAGGATGGAGAGTCAAATGTTATAGCAGTGACTGAGATCAAGAGCCAGGCTGGAAGGGTCACAGGCACAGAGAGCGGAGAGGCAGCTGATAGAATGCAGAGGGTGCAAGAAGTAGTTCATGCTAGCATGGGAATGCATGGGAATGGAGAGCTGGCTTTAAGGCCCTGTGGGAACCATTAACTCTCTATCTCTCCCTCTCTCTCCATCTCTCTCCTCCCTCCTCCCCCCCCCCCCCCGCCCTATCTCTGGGTATCCGCAGAGTTCTGCCTTCAGCAAGACAACCAAGACTTTAGCTCAGCAGAAGCGCTGGGAGAATATCCGGTGCCGGGTCTACTTGGGGCTAGCAGTGGCTGGGGGCCTGCTCATCATCCTGATTGTGCTGCTGGTCATCTTTCTTCCAAGTGGTGGGGACAGTAGTAAACCATAGGCCTAGGATGCAGGCACTGCCTTAGGGACTGGGAACTGACCCAGCCCAGCCTGAAGGAGAGGCTGAATGGATGCACTGGCCTGTTTGAGTCTCCAGAGAATCCTGATGTTAGCCTCCATCTAGGACATCTGAGTGACTGCTGAAGGACATCCTGGATATGTGCACCTCTGCATCTCCCATCATACCATAGACTGGCCCTTGAGAGCAGCCTGCTGCACTGGCTGCACTGGCCCTATTAGGCCATACCACTGGAGCCCAGTAAAAGCTGCTGTTTGGTTAAAATGCTCTCTCTCTCTCTCTCTCTCTCTCTCTCTCTCTCTCTCTCTCTCCCTCCCTCTCTCTTTCACACACACACACACACACACACACACACATCACAGACACAGAAATATATCATACACACCCTACAGACATCAGACATAGGCATACATATGTACACCCCCATACATAGAGACACAGATACACATATACACATACACACTACAGACACTCTACAGCACAAACATACTATATATCCCCGCACACTAAATTAATGTAATCTTTAAAAAGGAAAAGAAAAAAAAAGAAAACCTATCACCTCACCCAAAGAACTATATTCCAGGAGACAGCCCTTTCCTCTCCTTTTCAGACTTGATCTTGTCCTACACAGACAGACCTTTATGGAATGTGGGCCAAGGGCACAGTAGCCCACAAACCAGACTTTTGCACCCATTCCTATGAAAATGAAATCCATCATCTTTGCTATCTTGAGCATTCTCAGAGGACCAATGGGACTCCAGATAGAAGGATAAGAAGGAAAGGGCTTGCTGGAAGTACAACTCAGTTGACATAAATGCCTGCCCTATATGAACAAAGTCCTGGGTTTGATGGTGGTGCATACATCTGTAGTCTCAGCACTTAGGAAGTAGAGACCAGAGGATTACAAGTTCAAGATCATCCTTGGCTACAGTTAGTTTGAAGATAGTCTGGGCTATATGAGAGACCCTGTCTCAAAAGGAAAAAAAAAATGGTTGGAGAGCTGGCCCAGAGATTATGAGCATTGGCTGTTCTTCTAGGGGACCCAGGTTCAGTTCCCAGCACCCACATGGCAGCTTACAGCTGTCTTTAACTCTAGTTCCAAAGGATCTGACACCCTCACACAGACACACATGCAGGTAAAACACCAACAAGCATAAAATAAAAATAAGTTTAACAAACAAAGCTGGGCGGTGGTGGCGCATGCCTTTAACCCCAGCACTTGGGAGGCAGAGGCAGGCGGATTTCTGAGTTTGAGGTTAGCCTGGTCTACAGAATGAGTTCCAGGACAGCCAGGGATACACAGAGAAACCCTGTCTCGAAAAACCAAACCAAACCAACCCAACCAATCAAACAAACAAACAAACATGAAGTTAAAAAAAAAGGCATACTGCTCTTCAGAGGATACAAGTCTGCAAATTCAATTCTTATCTCTCAAGTCAGGCACTTCATAACCATCAGTAAGTCCAGCTTCAGGGAGATCATCCTTTGTGGGCACCTGCACTTACTTGTGCACACACACACACACACACACATACACACACACTACACTTTATAAAATAAAACATTTAAGAACAACAAGAAACATACCAAGATAATTCCAAAAAGTGTTTGCCTTGCAAGCACAAGGACCAGAGTTACTCCCCAGAACCCATCTTTAAAAGTCAGATGTGGGGGCTACACAGAGAAACCCTGTCTCAAAAACAAAAACAAAAACAAAAACAAAACAAAACAAACAAACAAACAAAAAACAAAAGTCAGGTGTGTGGTCCAATGTGGTAGCTTTAACTTTTGATTCAAACACTGGCAAAATAGGGACAGGCAGATCTCTGTTAGATTGAGGTTATCCTGATCTATACAGTGACCCTTTCTAAAAAACACATAAACAAACAAACAAACAAACAAAAACCCCTATATGGTGGACTTTTTAATAATCCGGAATTTGGAAGGTAGAGAGAGGCAGATCCCTGGGGGGTCATTAGCCACTAGCCAGTAAGAGATGTCTCAAAAAAAAAAAAAAAGTTAGCTGTAAATAAAGACTGTGGAGTTGGGGGTGGGATGGTACGCTGGTACATGCCTTGAATCCCAGCACTTTAGAGGCAGAGGCAGGTGAATTTCTCTGAGTTTGAGGCTAGCCTCACCTACATTGTAAGAAATTGTCTCAAGAAAAAAAAAAGAAAAGAAGGGTGGGGTAGAGAACAGAAGAGAAACGACAGACAGCTACTGCGTGAACAACAGCTGAGGTGGATCTCTGGCATCCACACATAGATGCACACACATCCATGGACATGAATATATATACAGAAACATACATGAGACAAACACTTGACCATCCTTCCTTCATAATTTTTTAATCCGTGTGTTATTCTTAGTTGAATGTTACATACCACCACATTACACCCAAAAGCCTTTAATGCTTCCATGGTGCTGTAAACAGAGTCATAAAGGTTTCCCTTTAGGAAAGAATCAAAGCATTCCAATGTTCCAAGTTACACAGAACAACAAAGCCAGTGCCTTTAATGCCATAGGAAGGATCACTCATGTGGGGCTGGCACGATGGTTTGGCAGGTAAAGGTGTTTGTTGACAACTATTACTGGTTAGGGCTCTGAATGTGTGTGTTGTCAATTTGACACAAGCTAGAGTCTTCAAGGAAGAGGGAACTTGGATTGAGACGATGACTCAATCAGATCGTCATGTAGGCAATCTGTGTAGCATTGTCTAGACTAATCATTGATGTGGAAGATCCCAGCCCACCATAGATGTTGCTACTCTGGACAGGTGGTCCCAGGTTATATAAAGGAGCCAAGCTGAGTAAGCTATGGAAAGCAAGCCAGTAAGTACCTTTCTTGTATGCTCTCTGCTTCAGTTCCCTTCTACCAGCTCCTGCCCTGATTTCCTTCAGTGATGAACTGTGACCTGGAAGTTATAAGAGGAAATCAGCCCTTCCCTCCCTCAAGTTGCCTTGGCCAGAATGTGTATCTCATCAAGAGAAACCTAACTAGGACATCAAACCTGATGAGCTGAGTTTGATTCCTGAGACTCACACGGTGGGAGGAGAGAACTGATTCTCAAAGTTGTCCCCTGACCTCCACATGAGTGTTGTGGTGTGCGTGTGGCACACACATACACACACACACACACACACACACACACACACACACACACACACACAAAGTGGAAAAGCACCACTTAAAAAACAAAAACAATCATTCATTGGGCTAAGAAAGACATGAAAGAAGATAAGAAGGCCCACCAAGACCTGTTTGAGTTACTTTTTTCTTTCTTTCCTTCTTAAAAATTTATTTATTTTATGTATGTGAGTATACTGTCACTGTCTTCAGAGACATCAGATCCCATTACAGATGGTTGTGAGCCACCATGTGGTTGCTGGGATTTGAACTCAGGACCTTTGGAAGAGCAGTCAGTGCTCTTAACCACTGAGTCATCTCTTCCCCCACCTTTCTCTTTCTTAAGACGGTGTATCACTATGAAGCTCTGGCTGTCCTGGAACTCACATTGTAGACGAGTCTGGCCTGGAACTCACAGAGATAATGCCTGCCTCTGCCTTCCTGAGTGCTGGAATTAAAGGCGTGTGCCCCTACACTAGGCCTGTTTGTGTAACTTCATTGCAGCTCGAACAAGTATGAAGGTGAAGGGCAATTCAATGTCAAGTGTATAAAATAAGCAGTCTTGCTGGGTGAGAGAGGGTTACCAAGAAAAGCAAGAAAAGGGGGCTGGTGAGATGGTTCAGGGGGGAAGAGCACTGACTGCTCTTCGGAAGGTCATCAGTTCAAATCCCAGCAACCACATGGTGGCTCACAACCACCCATAATGAAATCTGATGCCCTCTTCTGGTGCGTCTGAAGACACCTACAGTATACTTACATATAATAAATAAATAAATCTTAAAAAAAAAAAAAAGAAAAGAAAAGAAAAGCAAGAAAAGGACATGTGAGAATTGTACAGCGCTTAACTCCGTAGGAGGATTAAATGTCTCACGGTCTTTAGAAAAATACTACGAAATGTTGAGTCTCTTTAAAATATCCAAAGTCTTTTCGCTGTGGGCCCCTGTCAAATCAAAATAAGCTACATACTTTCTTACTCACAGTTTACAAGTTCAGACTTAGAGGAAAGAGCCAGGACATAGTGACAATCAAATCAGAACCCACATTCAACACTGTCTAAAGTCCAGGGCTTGATGTCTGGGACCCACCCACAATCATCACCTGGGTTTCAAAGGGCCTGTGAAGCTCAGGCTCTGCAATCCACAGCCCACATAGCTCATCTCCCAGGCTCAGACAGACTCCAATGCACAGCTGCTGCTGCCCTGGGCAGTCATCCTACAGCCCTGGCATCTCCTATACTATGGGATCTCCACTTACAATCTTCACCAACAACCTCTCAGCCTCCCTTCAGGGACTCTGACCTTGGCACATGCAACCAAGCCTCAGGCCATGCTCTGTGACCCCTTCAGTCTTCAAAACCAGTACCACTTGGGTGACCCTTCACATTCCCAAGTTTGGCTGCTACCATGAGATGCAGCCTTGGCCCTCTCTTGGGGACATAGCTTCTGTGTGCTCACTCTGAGGAAATGCTCGCAGATTTCACCTCAATGATGCTTGTCTCGTCTTCTAAAGACTTTATTTATTTTGTGTATACCAGTACACTGTAGTTGTCTTCAGACACACCAGAAGAGAGCATCGGATCCTGTTACAGATGGTTAGGATCTCAGGAAGAAGAGTCAGTGCTCTTAACCACTGAGCCATTTCTCCAGCTCCCATCTTCTTAATCCCTGTTGATTTTGAGAAAATCATTTAACTCTAACTAGCTAACTAGCATGGATTGTCCCAGTAGAGCTTAGGTTTCACTTTTTAATGGTACTGGCCTTTTGGCAATCATGGCTGATTCTTTAGCCCCAGCTGCCCAGAGCCACAGATTCTTAATTAAAATATATCCTATAAACAGCCCTAACAGAGTCTTTAAGAGACTCACAAGCTTCCCTCTGAACCTTCATTAAGCCAGGCCTCCATCATCTGTAGTGCTCTCAGCATTATCTTCCAAGTTCCCAAAACAGTTCATTAAAATCTAAACACTTGGGTTAGAGAGATGGCTCAGCAGTTAAGAGCACTGACTGCTCTTCCAGAGGTCCTGAGTTCAATTCCCAGCAACCACATGGTGGCTCACAACCATCTGTAATGGGATCTGATGCCCTCTTCTGGTGTGTCTGAAGACAGCAAAATCTAAGCACTTGACCAACTTTCCCAGCTCCTTTCCAACATCCTTCCCAGCCTTCCTAAGAATATGTCCACGTCTGTCACAGCAATGTCCCAGTCCTGGTACTTGTCTTTCTTTCTGTTTGGCATGACCAAAAGCAACTTGTGGAGGAGAGGGTTTATTTCATCTTAAAATTATACTCTACCATGAAGTCAGGGTGGAAAATCTTGGCAGGAACGTGAGGCAGGAGCTGCAGCAGAGGCTATGGAAGAACACCGCTGGCTGGCTCTTTCAACCTGCTTTATTATACACCCCAGGACCTGCCCTGTGGTGTAGGGCCTGCACAGTGAGCTGGGCCCTTCCATATCAGTCATTAATCAAGAAAACGACTACTCTACAAGCCAATGCCATGAAGGCATTTTCTCAGTTGAGGGTCCTTCTTCACAGATGACCCTAGCTTATGTCAAGTTGACAAAGAGATAACCAACATTCAGGGATTAATACTCCTTTTTTTTTTTTTTTTTTTTTTTGGCAGCAGTGTCTCCCTAAAAGCCCAAGTGGCCTCTTAAATTCTGAGACTATGGGTGTATCCACCTTGACAGCTCTAAGAATTTGTTACCTTCCCTGGGTTTATTATCATCTTCCTCTTCTGAGAAAGATGGGAGGATAGCACTTAGCCCTGCTAAGTGGGTCAGCAACACTCACTTTGGGCAAGCTACTTCTGAGAACCAGGTCTTAAGTATGTAAGGAGGTAGAAGTAATGGGGGCTCAACTCAGTGGTAGAGCAGATGCTTAGCATGAACTCCAAGGCTCTGTAGTTAAGCCTCTCTGAGGTGCCTCACTACAGTACCAGACAATTACAACAATTAGATATGGAATTTTCTTTTCCTGTATATGTCTCTCCTTTTATTCTTTTAAAGACAAGATCTTACTATGTAGTCCATGCTGGTCTTGAGTTTGCAATCCTCTGGTGGTCACTCCCCACTTTTCAAAAACGATTTATTTTATTTTATAACCCTGTGTGTTTTGTCAGTTGAATGTAGGTACTGGGGAGGAGGGGCATTAGTTGGAGTTGGAGTTAGAGTAAACTGCCCAACTTGAACTCCTAATCGTGCATGGTTTTGTCTTATTTTCCTTCTTTTCTTGTTTCTTTTATTTTTCTTTTATTTTCGTTTTTTATTTTTTTGGTTTTTAGAGACAGGGTTTCTCTGTATAGCCCTGGCTGTCCTGGAACTCACTCTGTAGACCAGGCTGACCTCGAACTCGGAAATCCGCCTGCCTCTGCAGGGTCTCACATTCTAGCCTTGGCTAGCCTCCCACTCACAGAAAAACACCTGGCTCTGCTTCCTGAGTTTTAGACTTAAAGACATGCAGCATCGACTACTTTATTATTTATAATGTGAGCGGGTGTTTTGCTGCATATCTGTCTGTCACTTATTTGCCTGGTGCCCGCAGAGAGCATCCGACCCTCTGGAAATAGTGTGCGGCGGCCAGTGGGGTGTTGGGACTAAAACTTGGGTCCGCTGAACCACCTCTCCATCCTCTCTACCCTTTATTTTTATGCCTAAACCAGAATAAATGCGTGGTAATTTTCCTCTCAGGGACTAGGTGGAGCATGAGGGTAAACTCAGCCAAGGAGACACACTAGAGAACTTCCGGCTCGGACTGGCACTTCTAGAACGCTGCGAGAGCCCTCCGAGCGAGGCACCAGAAAGTCCCCGGAATTTCCTCTTTCTCCAACCCCATTGGCTTTAGCCTTTGATCACCTGACTCATCCAACCAACGAGAGGCGGCTGAATCCGTACTTCCGCCTCTGTGTGCAAGTCACTATGCCCACCCCAGGAGCACTCTGATTGGCTCTCCTCCTGAAACTCGATCGCTTATTGGCCAGCTCGGGATTCGGCTCTCCAGCGGCAACCTAAAGCTGTGTCAGAACAAGCCCGGCAGCCCAGGAGCCATGGCGTCTTATTTTGATGAGCACGACTGCGAGCCGTTAAACCCTGAGCGTGAGGCCCGCAACAATATGTTGCTGGAACTCGCGAGAAGAGTGCGCGGGGCTTGGAGCTGGGCCCCAGGCAGCAGGTTTCTGGGCTGGGGTTTGGCGGAGAGGGCGGGTAAGCTGGGAGGTGGGGTGAATAATGTGGAATGTTAGTCAGGGCGACGGGATTAATCGAGTTGGAGTCGTTAATTTAGGTCATTAATGAGTAGGGGCCCGCCAGGATCGTGGGAAAGACCGAGGTGGAAAGGGTGTGAGTAGCAGAGGGAGGCACCGGAAAAGATTGTCATGGGGGCGGACACGGCCTGTGCCCAAGTGTGTAAATTGGGTAGTGTTTTGCTAGTAATAAGCAAGCACAGAAACTCACTGCCGTCCTGGAATCAACTTTGGCTTTAGCAGATCATTCCTGAACGACTTCTTTTGAGACTGCTATTTCTTGTAAAATGGGAAAGTTGCCTGGAGTGATAGTGCACGCCTGTAATCCGACTACCTAAGAGGTAGAAAGAAAAAGGGAAGGAAAAGCGAGCCAGGGTTGTCTGATTGCTGTGCTGGTGTTTCATTTTGTCTTTTTGTTATTGGTGTGTGTGTGTGTGTGTGTTTTGCGTTGAGACAATCTCACTATGTATCCCTAACTAGCCTGGAACTTAATATGTGGAAAAGCTTGCCTCGAACTCACAGCCTCCCAAGTGTTGTGATTAAATGGATGGGCCACCGCCTCTTGCTCCCACCCTACTGAGCAGCTATTGTGCAGTATTCGTAATTATTACTATTAGCCAGGACAGGTATTTTTGGTCAGTTAGTGTCCAGCGGATTATGGGGGCCAAAAATAGATGACTTCCTTAGTTCTGATCCTATACCTTCTTCCTCAGATCACTCTTTAATAGGATGGACTTTGAGGACCTGGGCTTGGTAGATTGGGAGCATCACCTTCCCCCACCAGCCGCCAAGGCTGTGGTGGAGAGCCTCCCCAGAACAGTCATCAGTAGCTCCAAGGCTGGTGAGGACACAAGCTCTTTTTCTTTTTTGTTTAGGGCAGATAAGCCAGACCTGCCGTCTCCCCCTAGCCACCAACAATCAGGCCTGTTAGTGTTCTAGGCCAAGCCTGTGTCTGAGTGGGAGGTTGGGTTGGGCCTTAACAGCTCTCCTGACCAGCACTTCCTCTTCAAGATCTCAAGTGCCCCGTGTGTCTTTTGGAATTTGAGGAGGAGGAGACTGTCATTGAGCTGCCCTGCCACCATCTCTTCCATTCCAGCTGCATTCTGCCCTGGCTAAGTAAGGTACTTAGTCCGTCCCTTCCCTGTCCCAACACCAGTTCCTAAGCTGCTTTTTTTGGTTATGGACTGGGGTGAAATCAAGGGAGAGAGCAGGGGTAGGAGTCAGGAGCAGGAAAGGGCTGGAGTCTGGCTTTTGATTTTTTCTAGACAAATTCCTGCCCTCTGTGCCGCCATGAGCTGCCCACCGATGATGACAGTTATGAAGAACACAAGAAAGACAAGGTAGGAGCTGGTGGAGGGGGCACAGCCTGGTCCATACTGCACACTCCCCACTCCTCAGCAGGCTTGATAACCCTCTGAACCCCTCACTTTGGCTCCCTTCCAAGTTAGTGCGGTAAGGGGCAAAGTTCTTAGCATTGCTGATGCTAGAAGCCTGAAAAGGCCCCATGACAGCTGCTCTACATATGGCCCTATCCACAAGTACCCAGACCTGGCTTCGCCTAGCCTGTTGTCTTTCTTCCAGGCTCGGAAGCAGCAGCAGCAGCACCGCCTGGAGAACCTCCATGGAGCCATGTACACGTGAGGCAGCAGCCAGGGCAGAGTGCTCAGCCTCTGTGATACCTTCCCTTTGCACTTTGAATCATTAAAGGTTTCTTACCCACCCTGCAGCTGCACTGCTCACCAGCTGAAGCAGGGGCTCTGTCTGAATCCTCCACCCCGCTGCTAGCTAGAAAGATGTCAGAGGTGTCCAATGTCAGAAGGTGCCAGGCTGCATTTCCCTCTGCCAGCCTCTAGACTCTGGGTGGTGGGGCCCTGGAGCAACCAGGGCTTGCTTGTCTGAGTGTTCTTTTAGAAGTCAAACTGTGTCAGAGCCTGGCACTTTGTAGCTATTTAAAACTGATAAATTAACTTGTACCACCCCCTACCGGAAATCTCTAGTTAACCTTGGAACCTTTAGTTAACATTGGAATCCTGGCGGTGTTCTTTATTTCCACAGAGAAAACTTTTAACATTGTAAAAGTTGCTCTCTGTATCCCACCCCTGTAGGCCCCCTTATCAGGGAATCAAAGTCCAAGCCAGACTGAGTAGGGAAAGAAGTGAGACTATAAAGCCAAGCCAGCTCTTTAGCTGTTTATAGACTCTTCAAGGGGACAAGCCCTTGTGGAAGTTTTGAAAATGGGTTTCATTATGTGACCTTGGCTGGCTTGGAACCCACTATATAGACCAGGCTGGCCTTGAATTTAGGAGATCCTTCTGCCTCCATATCACCTTCCCAGTGCTCGGATTACTGGTATGTACATACCCTTATGATGTATTTGAATGGCGTCTGTCACTCTTAGTTTCTGGCAACCTCAAGAACTTTTTCTGGAGGAAAGGGCTTCTTTCCATCCCTACCAACTGGATCAGACCCTCCCTGATTCTCCAGAACAGACTGCAAACATGCAAATTAGAATTCTTTTAATAGATATAAAAAAGTACTAAAATACTTGTGTGGTTCTGCTGTGTTATTTGCCCTAAAGAAAGTGAGGGGCAGAGTGAAGAACCCAAGTGCAGCTGGGTGGGCCTTCCCTTAAGCTAAGGCATGCTCCTCCCATCATCCAGACTGGTGAGCCCCTGCTGCTCCAGCCCCCAATTCCTGCAGCAGAAGGCCCCAGTGGTCTGGCTCTGGCACTGGGAGTAGAAGGCACCTGAAGGGCTGGCTGGGCAAGTGAGGACAGGTGACCTTTAACACAAAATACTACTCTGGTATGAGGAAACAGGACAAGTAGCTGAGGCAGCTTGGAGGCCCTGCTCCTCTATGGCACGGGTGGATGTTGGATGGCCACTTCTCCAGGAGTAAGGAAGCCTAGATCCCAACAATACTCTCTAAAACTTGTTTTTGGTACAAAATAAATGCAAAGAAGGTAGAGGTCGTGGGTGTTCTGGAGGCTGGGCCAGCCACCCTCCAGACCTCAGATCATGGCAATACTCTCAGGAGCACAGTTGAGGTGGGTAGAGGTGCTGCTGCTCCCAGAGGACTTACAGGCCCTGCCGGGGGCAGGCTGTAGTGCAGCCACCAGTGTGTCTGAGGAGATTGCCCCGAACTCATAGCTGAAGGTGCCATAGAAAATGAGGATATCGAGGACGAACACCCATTCACACAGGGCAGCTCCATGCTGTAGCTGAGAACTCTCGTGGAGGAAGAAGACTCCACCTGGAGCAGAGCTAAGGAAAAGCTCAAGAGGATGTGTGCACCTAGCAACACCTGGATGACCATCCCAAATAAGTAGATGAGGTGAAGGACCGGGCCACAGAGACTAGGACACTGGTCATTGGACTCAAGGTCCCACTCCTACCCCAACCTGGGGCAGGAGAAGGGTTCAGCCAGGGGATGAGTTCCTGGCTACCCTGTCCCAAAAGGATACTAAGGACCAGGGTGATGAAGGCGATGACAGCCAGCACACTTCGAAGGTAGGCCATAGCCATGTCCAGGGGGGTGGTGGCCCCATGATAGAAGAGAACACAGTGCAGGCACACAAAGAGCAACCCAGCAGGGAAGGCCACACCAGCTCCGATGTAGTGTAGAGACTTGGCATGGTCCACCTGGCCCAGACAGAGGCTAATTCATGAAGCAGCCCCACCTCTCCTGCCCCATCCATCACTCCTCCCTTCCTTCCTTCCTTCCTTCCTTGGTCAGCTTCCAGGTGTTGCCCCTACAGGCATCCAGACCCTATTAAGGGGAGGTGGGGAAGGGGCACCTGGAAATTGCCAACCACCACGAGGCCTGCAGCATTGGTGCAACCGGTGATGAGTGCAGTGGTGTTGATCCAGGAGTGCCGGCTCTGCTCCAGGAGTTGCCCATAGCGAAGGAGGCAGATGAGGGCCACTAGGAGAAGACGGGAATGATGGGGTCAGTTCTCTGCCTTCTCCCCAGGACAGCTGTTCGAAAACTAGCATCTAGCTGATTGGGGCCTAAATACCAAGGTAGCTGGGCCTGCCCCCTCTTCCCACCTGCCTGTTGTCCCTGCCCACAAACTACCACCTTCAATGAGCAGGAAAGAAGTTGCTCCTCTTACCTTAGCCCTTGGTGATGGGGCAGACTGCAGAGTAAAGGTTTCTGGGCTTTTCTGGAGATAAGGGGTAGGGGTGTGATGGTATCACTCACCCATAAAAGCACCCATGTTGCCAATGAGGCTGAAGAGGCAGCTCTCTGGGGGGTATGTGCCACATTTGCTGAGGGAGGGGTAGGAACAATGAGGGAGGCTATCAGTGGACCTCTACACCCCTCCCAGCCCCTCCTCCCAATGGGCTTTATCTGTGCATGGTCCACAGCAGGCAAGCCTCTGATTTAGCGTTCATATGTATGAGAGATAAAGACATGCCCTAGAGTGGCTGGCAGATTTAAGACTCCTTTGCTGAAGCCTGCAGCTGGTCTGATTTTCCTGAACTTGTGCTGGGCACTCAGAGGTGCTGAGCTTAACACCACATACTTTCACTGGCTGTGTGACCTGAATAAGTGTTTCCAGGCCTGTTTCCTCAGTTAAAAGTGATGAAAAGAACAGAACCTAACCTGTAGGATGGATTAAAAGGCACCACTGGCATATAAAACTCAGCAGGATGCCCAGCTTCTAGAAATAGCAAGTAGTGCATTTATTTCTTTGAAACAGCCTTACATTGCTCAGGCTGGCCAAAAGCTAGCTGAGGGATGATCTTGAATGTCTGATTCTCTTGCTGGGATTATAGGTATGTGCTACCATATCTAGTTTTATGTGGTGCTGGGCTTTGTGCACGATAGGCAGGCATTCTGTCAACTGAACTACATGCCTAATGCCCAGGCAGGCCTTGAACTCATCTTCCTACTTCTGCTTTCTAAGTGCTAGGATTATAGCGCTTTGCCACTAAGCCTGGCTTGGTAGTATTAATTGGCTCAGTCTAATGTTTCTTAAGATCCAGGGACAGCTCTTTGCCTGAGGGGATTTCTGGACGTCTGGAGGAACTTACCTGATGAGAGGAACATCATCCAGGGTGCAGCAGGTCTTAGGGCCCCCTTGTTCAGCAGGGTCAGGAGAACAGGACTCATTGTAGGACCTGGCAGGTGGGACATGGGAGTAGATTGGGGGAAGGAGCGTCTTAGAACTTTGGCCCAAAGCCTTAGGCCTCAAAGAGAAATCTTTCAGACATCCTCAGGACCTTCCTGAAGCAGAAGCAAAGAAGATGAAGGGATGGTGGGAAGTGGGTGGATGGACAGGATGTCATGCTTGGAGACCAACGTCAGAGAACAGCCTATGGTCTCCATGCAGCTTGTGAGCTCAAGGAGGGGCACAGATGAAGGGAGCTTTAGAGTGAGGTCATCTGCAGAATGCTCCATACCAGTTCTCCACCGGGCACACGTGGCGGTTCATCACAGCCATGGCATACCTGTGGGAACACAACTGTCACCCTATCCTCATGGCTCTTCAGACCTAGCCACCACCTCCTGGCTCTTTGACTTTTGACCTCATTCAGCCTCAATGTCCTTGCTGGGAATTCATTTGGTGGGGTGAAGAGGGAGGTAGTTATTGATGCTGTTAGCAGACCCTGGACAATTGCCTCCACTAGAGAGCCTCTGGATGTTGCCCTGTCTACAAGTGTATGTCAGAGCTGTCCTGCTGGACGGCAGTGGTGCCAGCTTGTCCCAAGAGGCTGTGTGCCCAGGAATCGGGCCAAGCTTTGGAGACAGAAAGAGTGACCCTGGGTACCATTCTGGAGCCTACAAACAGGACAAGGGACTGTGTGTGCCATCAAACTCCTATTAGGCCCCCCTCAACCCACACCCCTCTTACTCACACAGTCCATATGCCCGTGATGGAGAAGGCTGACAGGCTGACAGGAAGGAGGATCCAGGCGGTCATGAGGGAGTGGAGCCAGGGTGGTGGTAGTTTGGGGGTAAGGACAACAGGTAGGTGGGGAAGAGGGGGCAGGCCCAGCTACCTTGAGATATTTCGGCCTCAATCATCAGCTGCCCTGGCCTGGTTGGGGAGAGAGATCAAGGTCCAGGGTCTGGTGACTGGCCAGAGCGGGGGAGGAAGGGGGGGGGGTTGGGAGGGGGAGGGGGAGGGTGGGCAACACTTCATCCAGAGCTCTCCTTGGGCGTTTGATTGTCCAGACTTTGGGATGAACCCCGGCAGGAACGTGGCACCCTCTGGCTATCCATCTGGGGCCTCCGCGGTCTACCCAAATGCCACGGGCGCGCTGAGAGACTCGGGCAGGGCTGTAACATCTGGAAAGAGAGCCACGCTCCCCGGCCTGAGGGACGCCGGCTTGGTGAAGGCTGGAGCTAGGACAATCAAGGGGATCATGCCAAGGAAAGCCTGGGAGGGTGCGCCGAGCAGAGAGAGCGGCTGCGAGTCGTTGCGGTGCGGGCAAACCACCTGACCACCGCGCCCCGGCAAAGGGGCGGGTTCTCGAGGGAAGCTTGACCCGGTCCTGTTCGCGTGGGCACGGGGACCCCAGCTTGGGTAGGAGTGTGCAGCCAACGACAACACCCCCTCCCTCCAGAGCCCGGATCCCCAAGGCGATCCCTTGGAAGCCGAGGGAGAAAAGGAGTCCGGTACGCACCTCCCCGGAGCTCGCCGCCGCCGCCTCCGCCGCTCCCAGCTCGGCCCCCTCGTGGCCGCGTCTCCAGCTGCGGCCCTCGGAGCAGCCCTGAAAGGTTTAAAGGGCCGAACGGCCCCGCCCCTGGCGGCCCCAGGCCCGCCGCGCCGCCCGCCGGGACGTGGAGTCCGCGCAGCCCCGGCCCCGGTGCCGGAGCCCCGCCCGAGACTACAACTCCCGAGCCCCCGCGGCAGTGTCACGGGGGAAACGTGGGCGGTGCCCCAAGTCCAGGGGACATGGGCGCCCGGGGCTATGACCCGGACACCTCTGACACCGAGATCTAGAAGGCAGTTGTCATTCCTGCGGTGGGAGTGCGGGCGGGCTAGACCCGCAGCTCCGCCTGTGCATGTGGCCTGTGGCTGTCATCATGCACGTGGCTGGAAGAAGCCTTCCTCCACTGCCTCAGCGGACTGTATGACTTTGGGGGAAGCTCCTTCAACTGCCTTAATGTGGCGCCCCAAGCCCTCCACTGTCTCGACAGGCATGAGGCAGGTGGGTGAGAAGCCAAGCACCAAGCCTGGGCTTGGCTTAGGAAACCCAAAGCAGGCTGGGTTCTGCCCACCCCACCCTGTACCCTCCGGCCCGCCCTTTTTAGCAAACTCTGGAAAAGGGTTGCTTTCATTTTTATTTTGGGTACACAGGAGAACTAGCCATAAGTCACGGTGCCCAAGATGTTTGCTGATTCAACAACACTTACTTAAAATAAGGTATAGGGTCCTAAAGGATATCCATTCTGAATACAAGCAGGTGCCTGTGTAAGGCAGGTAAAGATTAAAACATCCAGGTGTTCACTAGCAAAGGGGAAGGTGAGGGACTCAGTGGAATCTAGGAAGAGAAAACAGGACAATGTAGGAATAAGTTATTTATTAGTCTCTCCTCAATTGATGGAACGAGGGTGCTCCCTGAATATTTTTCTCTTGATGGGAAGGGCATGTTACTTCTGCTTACATAGGACAAGGGTTCCTGGCTCTCCCTATAAGCAGTGGGGCCTCCATGAGACAGCGAATCATTATCCCAAGGCTGGTAGGAGTGGGAAATAGCCACCCTAGTGAAGCCAAGGCTGGCTGTACAAAATCCCGTCTGAAACAAAATAGATGGAGGCCAGCCTGGTCTACAGAGTAAGTTCCAGGACAGCTAGAGCTATACAGAGAAACCCTGTCTCGAAAAAACCAAAACCAACCAACCAAAATAGAGCCGAACAAGCTGTGAACTGGGGCTTCAAGAGGAGCAACCTTTTGGGGATCCAAATGGATGACAGGAATGGTACGGGAAACCACTAAATGGCATTTTCCCTCTTAACCACCACAACTTAGTGAAAACTGGGCCTGAAAACAGGGCCAAGAAATATGACTGTGCAATGGTCACTGGACAAGACTAGCTGGCTGAATTGACAGGGGTGGAGGTGAGTATAAAATCCAGGCCAGCTTCTGACCTTAGGGACAAAGGTGAATCTCTCAGTAACACAGAATATCTTCCTGTCCCACTACATTCCAACTAACCAGGTACCTTTTTTCTTTTAAGTGAGGCTGTGAACCATCATTGAAAGTTATCTTGGGGGCAGGGGGTAGTGTCCTATTATATAATTCAGATTAATCTCAGACTAATGATCTTTCTGACTTTAGCCTCCCGAGTGCTAGGATTACAGGCAGGTAGCAACACACCTGGTTAGCTTGTTTTCTTCCCCTCAGGATAGGGACTATATAGTCCTGCAGTTGGAACTCCCTGAACTTGGCTGGACCTTTTGTGTGTGTCTGTTACAGTGTGTCCTGGAAATTGAACCTGAGTCCTATGGAAGAGCACCAAGTGGTTTTTAACATTTCTCTAGGTACATATGAGACAAAGTCTCACTACTACCTCAGGTTGGCTCCTCAGTGCTGGGATTAAAGGTGTGCCCACCAAGCTTAGCTTAGTCTTTTTTTGACTATTATCCTGCCTCTGCCTTAGTACTGCCAGTACAGGCCTACAGAGGTATGCCATTTAGTTTAGCTTTGTGGTTCCTAACACTTATTGGTTGTACCCTACTGAGCTGGGTTTGTGTCTCTATCTCATCATCAGGGGAAGGTTCTGGAAGATTGCTCAAAAACTCTGACTCTTCTGGCATGTTGTTAGGTGACTAGAATCCCAGGGCTGTGTTGCTGCAGGCACTTATAGCTTTAATATGCCAACTTGAATAATCCCTATAACAAATACTCTTAGGGTACAGGTCCTAATGAAGCCCAGGCTGTTATGAACACCTGAAGGAGGGAGCTGCCTAAGAGGACAAAAGTAGGACCAGATGTCTTTCAAAATTTCAACTCTTATGTTACATGAGTCTAGCTGTTACACTCCAACTAGAACAGCTCTTAAAATAGTCAGCACAGCAAGAGGAGAGATTTCCAGTGCTGACTGGGTAGCAGAGTGACTTTAGGGCAGGCACTTAACCTCCCTTCCCCCCAAGTACACAAGTGATTTCACAACTTTTGGCAAAAACAGTGCTGTAAAAATAGTTTATTGGTTTAAAAAGTACCTTCCATGATTTTCAAACAATTTGCATAATTCATTTTATTTATACAGAAACACTGGAAATGAGAAAAAGAATGCATGGCTTTTTCTACATTTAGCACCATGACATAGCCAGGACACTGATGCTTGCTGTGTAGCTTAGGCTACTCAAATGTACAGTGAGCCTTCTGTCTAGTCTCTTGATCTGTTCACCTCCATTCCCAACCTCTTGTTCTGTTTGCTCTGGGGAGGAACCCCTAACTAGGAAAGTTTTCACTTCTAGCAACACTCTAACATGAAGGAAATTTGAGCTGGATGCCAACAGCTCCTCAGGAATAGGGCAGGAATTCAAAAAAGTTAAGGTTTCAAATAACTGTCAACGTTCCATATGAGGATTTCCCCAAAAGGCTCAGAGGTAGAAAAGTCATCTGTCCTTTATACAAAGGTCTCATTTAAATTTGATTTATCTGGGAAGCACCACCCTGATGGAGGTCTTATCAAACATATAGCAGGTTAGGTATTCACCATCCAAAGAGCTTCCACCTATCTGGGCTGCACTCTAGTTGGCAGTGCACCCAGACGACCAGAGAGATGGAATGTTTTCACATTTATTCTAGATCCACCCCTGCTGGCTAGACTGCAGCCAGTACACTTTACTCTCATCATATACACTTTTATATCTCTTCCCTTCTTGCTCCACACTCTTCAAAGTCTTTTATGCTTGCCAGTGGGCTACAACCCTAGCTTTATCATTTATTCTTGCACAGCCCAATCCCTCTTGCAAAACCAATTCTCTGTCATGAATAATATACACTCGGTCCAGGAATCACTAAACTGTAAAATACAGGCTTAATTCTAGTTAAGAACCGAGGGAACAAAAACCACCCCACAGAGAACGGGAGTGAGGCTTTTTGTTTGATACAAGGTCTACATAGCTTATGCTGGCCTCAAACTCTTTTTTTTTTTTTTTTTTTAAATAACGGGATAGGATTTGAGACAGGATCTATGTAGTTCTGGCTGTCAGGAACTTGCTTTGTAGATAAGGCTGGCCTCAAACTCAAGAGACCTTCCTGCCTCTGCCTCCCAAGTGCTGGGATTAATGGTATGTGCCACCATGCCTGGGCATAGGGCAATCCTTTTATCTCAGCCTTTCAAATGCTGGGATTACCAGCATGTACCATCATATCTGGCCCAGCCTCCCTTTCCCCCATGCCCCGCCCTACCAAAAAAAAAAAAAAAAAAGACAGATAAGAACTTATCTACTTAAATGAATGTTGATTCTGAAGCAGTTTGCTGTTAAATCCTGCCTACTGTGCTATAACACTGGGCAGTTCTGAGAACTCACTATGGCTTGTGAGTTTTGAAATAGGTAAGAGGCATCTATCTGGAAGCAGGTCTGCCAAATAAACTGGACAGTATTATTACAGACCCTAGAAGAGGCCAGCAGAGCAATGAAGCTCGGCCATAAGGCTGAGGGCAGCCCTGAGAGGCATTTTAGGGATGCCTAGAAATATCAGCTCTAACAGGCTGGCTCAGAATGACCACTCATCATTTAGGCACAGGTTTGGGGCTTTAGGTAGTCATACAGGACAAATTAGCCAAGAATCAAGAGTGCTTTCTTAGCTAGAAAATCTTTTATACACACTGATAAGCAAAGTGCTTCTGGAAAAAGAACTTAGAGAAATTTCCATCAGTCTCCTATCTAAGGTCTTTGTGAGGATCACATAAACACATAAAAGGCCTCTACAGAACACTGTGTCCATCTACTTCTTCCTTCATCAAGAAGTGGGAATAATGGCAAATTTGTATGTGTCAGGTCCTCAGATGCTTCAGGTGTTTTTACATTCAATAACAGAATCAGGATATAGGAAACACAGCTCTAAGAACATAGACCTCAAAGAAGTTCCAGTGTTCTTTGTCCAGCCAAAGTTCCAGTGAATCCTGTGTTTCAAGTCAGAATATGGACTGACTAACTGGAGACTAAAATGACCTACAGGATGAAGAGCATGGAGTTTGGCAGACCTTCCTTCACCCAGAGGCTCTGGATGGTTCCAAACCATAAAAGTCCACAGGCACTTACAGCACTAGTGCACAAGTATAGGGGTGAAGGCTTTTCCCTTTGACAGCATCCTGGGATCAGGACTTACAAGCTTAAGGCACTGAACCCTGAGACCAGCTCTCTTGGTTTAGAGCATTCAGGTCCCCAGCCACCTCCAGAACCTGGCCCTTCTAACTTACCACCTAATTCAATGCCCCAGAGTTCTGGTATGACAAGCTGTGACTCACTGTTTTAATGGCATAAAGTAGATGCCTGGCTACATTATATGTTTTCAAGTAGAGTGGGATAAAACACAGTAGGGACCCCAAGTGTCTTGAAGAGAAAAGGTACTCAACTCTGCAGTAGGAGGTTTGGTTGTGGCAGTCTCAGGGCTTGTAGGCTGTTTTATGACTCACGTTTCAAGTTGCTGAAGTTAGGTTCCTATGTCAGGAAATCTTAGGTACACCTGAATTCCTGTGCACAGGATGTTTTGTGGACTTTAGACCTTAGCCTAAGCTTGTGTTGGAAAACATGTCCCCTGTTGGAAAAATGCTCTGTCTGGGGATCTTTACCCAAAGGACCTAAGTTATATTTATTTAGTTTTTTCTTGAGACAGCTTAGGTTGGTCTTTAACTTGCAGTAGTCCTCATACTTTGGCCTCTTTCATGCTGGAGTTAAAATGTGTATCATGCTCAGACATTCTTGGGAGGTATAAAAGGAAGCATGGGGCAGAGAAAGGGTCATTTCACTTCCTCTATGATGTTCTTCACAACTCTCTCTTTTTTTGCAACTAGAGCCCTCCCACCCCAGGATAATTCTAGCTATTGTCAACTGTCCCAACTTCACTAATTCAAGATT
>JADRCD010228081.1:5000-21114 GCA_019843815.1 Montemys delectorum | reverse complement strand
CTAGTTGATAAAATGGAATAGGGGTACGCAGTAAGAATCCCACAGGCTGAGTTTGTTCAGATTTTGTTTAAAAGGTAGTACAATGAAATCTGTGCTAGTTATATTTCTAGTAAACAAAGCTCATAGCAGCCATATTTTCTATCCATGACCTTCTAAGTTCCAGCATCAACAAGGTGTTCCTAGGTATGTCATAGACCTATGTCTGAATGCTGTATTTCCAGTGGCACAAAACATCATGACATCAAAAAAGCTTAGGTTATTACACATAAAACATAAAGAGCACACTGTGAGTAAAATCAATCTGCACTGAGAACTCCTGTTCATCAAGAGATACAATCAAGAGAGTGCCCAGAAATGCAGACTAAAAGATGAAAGACAGAGTTGGAAAGATTCCCAGTGCTCATGTGTCAGTAGAACAAACTACGAGCAAACAACATGGTCACCACGTTGCCAGAAGTGAACTACCGAACAAGTGCAAGCTTAATCAAAATGACAAGACTGTTCTCCAAGAAACACAGAATAAAACCCAATATGACAAAAGGAAATAAGATCACAAGCAAAAGGGGCCGTGCAAGAGGTAGCACAGTAGCTGACCTGGCGCTGGCACAAAAATAGAAACAGGCCATTGAGTGCAACAAAAGACCCAGAAATAAATCTGCACTGCTGCAGTCATCTGATTTGAGACAAGGTACCAAAAATATACTGTGATGAAAAGATAGTTGGTGCTGGCAGAGCTAGATATCCACACATAGGATCTTGAGACAACACCCTGGCTCTCAGTATAAATATCCCATTATCATGTAAGACCCAGTTATCTGAAACCACCCTTGTTTTAAGAGGAGAAAAAATCAGGTACATAGGCATAGACAATGATACTCTGAATAAGACTAATAGCCCAAGAATGATCATCAAGCATTAACAAATGGTGTGGCATTGGAAAAAACAAAAACAACAAACAAAAAGGACTTTTCACAGCAAAGAGAACAATCACTAGAGTGAAGAGACAGCCTACTAAACAAAAGGTATCTGCCACATACCCATGCAACATGAAGTTAATATCCACAAAATATAAAGAGTTCAAAAATATTAAACACCAAGTAACATATGATCCAGTTAACATAAGGGCTAATGAACCATATAGCCTTTTTTTTTTTTCAGGAGATGAATTTCAAATTGCAATAAATTGGCTTTTCAAAGTCTAGTGTCTTAACCAAGAGAGAAATGCAAATCAAATCCACTTTGAGATTCCATCTTACCCCACTCAAAATGGCAATCATCACGAAAACAGAACACAGATGCTTCTGAGGATTCAGGGAAGTAAGGACTTAAACACGCTGGCAGAGATGTAAAATCAGTGCAGGAAGTAAGGAAATCAGGGTGGAATTTCCTAAATATAGAAGTGCCTCGTCATCCAGTTTTACTGCTCCTAATTCTGCACCTGAAGGAATCAAACCAACTTGCAAGGGACACCTGCAGACCTATGTTAACTGCAGTGCTCTAAAAGCAGCTGAGCAGTGGTGTCAGCAGAGGTATCCATCAATAGTTGGATGACTAACAAAAATGTCTGCATTATATTAATTAATGAGAAATAGCCAGACACAAATACATCTTCTCTTATATGAGAAATCGAGAAATTAAAGAGAGAAATAAATAGAAAGGTGATTTACTAAGGAAGAGAATGGGTACCCAAAAGGGTGGAGACAAGGAAAGATAACAGAGGCCGGTGAATAAAGGTGCCCTCAGACAAGGTGTAATACAGACCTTAATTTGATCCCGAGAACTCACAGGATGAAAGGAGAAAACTGATTTGTGAAGATTATGTTCTGACCTTCATACAAACTGTATCATGCACACATTCCCACACACATAAATACAAACTGGGATAAAATTTTAAAATAAAAAGTAATAGGAATTAATATGTTAAAATATATGCACATATAATAAATATATGCACATATAAATAAAAATATATGCACATATAATATCAAAACAAATTAATTCAGGCAATCAAAGGCTTTATGCTTTTAATATATAAAATACCTAAAAATTAAGAGAGACATAGCTCAATTTAAAATAAGAAAGATGAAAAATGGGGACTCACAAAGCAGAAAATAAAAAGCATTTAACCAAAGGCAAACTGAATTTATGAGATGGCATTTAATTAAGACAAATTAAAACAGTATGTTATCACTACATTAGAGCTATAATAGCCCAAATGAAAGGGACAGAATCTGCTATGTTCCTAGAGGAGTGTGGGTACACTCCACGAACTGCTAAGCACTGTCCATTAAACCTAGCATATGCTTTCCCTGTGAGCAGCAGTTCTACTGCAGATGCTGTTGAAGAGTTAACAAATGATGTGAAACAATTATCTGTGGTGATAGTGCTGAAGCCTAGAAGGCAGTGGCTGTGTGTGACACAGCCCCTCACATTCCCCCATAACCCCAGCCTCCTACACCTGTTATTAGGCACAAGCATTTGCCACTCCACCCTGCACGAATGCACCTCCTCAATGAATAGTATTTGTGTTGGTTACATGCATGCCCCTATAACCAAACTATATGACAGAGAAGAAAAACAAAGAAGTCCTTTCCTTGGGCTCATGGCTTTTGTAATTTCAATTCCTCATGGCAAGAAAGGTGGACTGGGTCCATACAGGTGGCAGGAGTGTGAAGTAGAAAACTGTTCACACCAAGGCAGACCAGAATACATAAGGAGCTGCAAACAAGGACCAGGCTACCATGTCCAAAGATGATAATGAAAGACCTACTTCCACACCCAGGTCGCACACCCTAAAGGCTCCAGAAACTCTCGGAATAGCACTACAAGTATCTGAAAATGAACCCATGGAAAATCAGCCATTCACTTAAGCCACTTAAGATGATTCCTTGATCCTAACAGATGATATCACCTACTGTAGTTTCTTCTGCTATCAGGATCAAGGTCAAAATCTCCTGTAAAGACAAAGGCAATTTGACCCAAATGTCCCCACAGTTACTCTTCAATTAAATCAATCTTCTAGTTGCTGCCAAACCTCTGTGTCCTCCTGTATGATCGTCCCAAGGCTACTGACAACAGTGCTCACCCTGCTCATAGCCTACTGCTACTTCTGTTCCACAAAGCTCAGCTCCAGTTTTGGACTCTACCATGAGTTTTGGTTGTGACTCCTCCATAAGTCTCAAATTACCTCTCAAGCATTCACACAGGTAAGTCATCTAATTTCCCAATGTCCTACAGAACAGGAAAGTGACTCTAAGTTTTGTGATTTTTTTTTCTTATTTTGGATCATTTTAAAGAGGAGAGAAAACTTAATTTAATTTCAGTCTCAAAATTACTTCTGTATTTTTTTAACCCTTTAGTTCTTAAGACTCCTCATTAATAACATCAGGACAGTGGCATACAGTTTCTTAGACTCTACATTAATTGCCACAATTTCTAGTAAGTATTGCTTCTGATAGGAGAATTATGTGAAATTAAAGAGAAAAATACCTTCAGATGTTTTCTACACCAGGATGGACCCTAAAGCAGAGAAGCGTTTAATTAAACCACTTCCATGGCCATCATTATGTCAATACCACCAATACAAAAATATAACCTACCAAATAAGAAGTATAAAGAAATAATCACACATCAAACACTGTGCTACATCCCTCTGAGAAGAGAGAGCTTGTCCCAGGGTATGCAGTTTATAAAAGCACCACACATTAGGGGGTGGGTGATAAGCTAAGAATAAATGGAAATTTTTGTATTCCCTCTTGTCCTGTTTTACAGTACTGAGGTATAAGAGAGGGGTAGATGATAGTAAAAGAGTCTAAATCCTGCTTTGAATCCTCCTATCCTCAGTGACAGCTTATGCTTCTAAGCTCCAAATTTGCAGCCATGGACTCAGGGTGGTTAGGCCCATGATTATGTGAGGTAATATGGTGCGATGGATTTCCCTTGCTTTTAGTGGCTTCCCTTTGATTTCACGTGGGTAGCATTAATTAATTATGCATTAGAGTTGCCACATAAGAGGAAGATTTTACCCTAAATTTTCAGAGACATAAAAAGGTTAAGTCACCTTATCAAGGTCACACAGCAAGCTATTAACAAGGCCAGACACAAGCTCCTTGAATATTCACCAGTGAAATATTTAATATTAAGAGTAAGTTTTTCCAAAGTCCTGTCAAATATAAGGAACACTGTGTTTTGTGCAGAGAATGATGAATGAGAATGATCTGGAGAAAAACAGTGAAGTGAGTTTCTGTTGGTTCTGGCTAAAAGAAAATTCTTACAAATGCTCCTTACAAATGGTGCTTCCATCCACATTCAGCAGAAAATTTGAAAACCTTTCACAATTTCTGAGGTTATGACATCCCACAGTATTATAAAATACTCTACAGTCAAAACAGCCCTTAGCCGTGCTTGGAGTCAGAAGACCTGGGTTTGAGTACTGACTTCAATTATCACCTGGTGACCTTGGGCAATCACTTACACTCAGAGCCATTTCGTTATCTATAAAAAGTCAGAACAATAAGACAATAACTACCAAGGTCACTGTGAGGGTCCAAAGGAGTAAGGAGGTAGACACTGGGTCGATCACAAATTGCTACATAAATAAAAGGCATTATAAGAGGAAAGGAATGCAAAAACATTCTTTCAGTTAGAAAATGATAAGTGTATAATGTCACTAAAGATTTCTACTTAGGTATAAAGCAGAAGCAGTTCTACCAAATGGACATGGATGACGGAGATATAAAGTGTGAAGGCTGTGACCTCTGAACTGCGTTTGAACCCTGTACCCTTTCTGGTTTGAACAGATTTCCTCAACATATCTCCCTGACCTTGTCGCATGTACCTAGTTGTCAGGCAGGCTAATGCAATAAATCCTGAGGGGTGTGCTGAACTCATTTGACCATGGCTTTCAGCTCCAGGCTAAAAACCTTGTGGAACAAGCACTCTGGCCTTGTAGAGCCATGCCGGGTCATTATAACCCACTCTGAGCAGACCAGACCAGAGTCAGGTTTTATTGTAAGCAATACTTTTGATATATTTTTCATGTGTGCTACATTAAACATTGATGTGTGAATGTTGCCATACCCAGTACATATTTTCATTAAATAAATAAATGAACACTGAAATTGGGTGGGAAAAGCACTATTTTAAATCAGACATCATATAGCAAAGGAAATAAACCAGTAATACTATACTACACCTGAGGACGATAAGCCAGGCAAATACAAAGGCTGGATGGTAGGGGAGGAGTAATATGCCTCTGATATGCACAGGATAAAAATGAATGTTGCTTCTCTGTTCCTTCTGGAACCTACAAGACAATCAACACAGTTCCTTCAATATGTATTTTCTACAAAAAAGAAATTTCAACTGTAGGTGAATAACTGCCAAGGATGGAGCACAATCTATACAAGTGACTCACATGGTATCACAAGGGATACTCTATTGTTGATCGCATCCCTCAAATAGTTTGAAATGTACATTTAAGTTCTTATTGGAAGGATAAATGTAGCAGATGCAATAAAACTTCTTCAGAATTTGCCATGCCTCACCTTTGAAATAAGCCCAAGTCCTCATGTGGTGTCACTAAAATATATTAAGTGAATATTATGTTTTTAAATGCTGTTAAGCATGAATAATTTTAAATAGCTTTTCTCTTAAAGTAGAACACACAATAGTGACACTTTAAGGGGCTTTTCAATGGTCAAGTGTGGAATTTTATTAAAGCTTATAAGCTCAGGTGTAAACACTTTCACTAATATAGCAAAATCATAGCTGAAACATTATGATTATTTAAAAAAGCAATAGCCAGGCAGTGGTGGCTTACGCCTTTAATCTCAGCACTTGGAAGGCAGAGGCAGGCAGATTTCTGAGTTCAAGGCCAGCCTGGTCTACAGAGTGAGTTCCAGGACAGCCAGGGCTGCAAAGGGAAACCCTGTCTTGAAAAAACAAACAAACAAACAAAAAAAACCCCAAAAAACAAAAGCAAACAAACAAACGAAACAAAGCAAGCAGACCATGGCATAATTTCTGATGTGATCAATTAAAGCCTAACTCCGGTTTTAAGTTGCTGCAGAGTTGTGTGCACATAGAGGGAGAGAGATAAAGTAGTAAAGTGTGTGTGTGTGCATCCAGTGTTAACCATGGATTCCCAACATAGCTTAAATAGTTTTGCTTGATGACTCAGTTTGGAAAAATATGCAAAAGAAATCTATTGAGTTGTCAATGGTAGAGGAAAAGAATAGTGGAGATGTTGAAAATAAAGCCTTGTTCCTAGGGATACCTCATTAACCAAAGGAAGAGAATTGGAGATAAATTGCTGATTGATGCTATGATACAATTTTGAAGCAATTTTGGGATGAACCTGTTGGTTGGAGGCAATTTTGAGATGATACAAATTCTGCTAGGATCTGATTGCAACTGTACAAAAAAAAAATGTGTATGGAGCTGAAAATGGCCCTGGCATGTGAAGGTTAGGATTGGGCACACATTTCACCATCTACTGAGTTTAAGACATAAGAAAAGCCATTTGATTAATAATGATAATTTTGTTTTTTGGCACAAGAAGTCTAAGGTACCAACAGAACTATGAATGCACAGTCTTGGGAAGTCTAAGGTAGAGAGAGCATGCGGAGCTTCAGTGAGTACTGAGGCCATTATAGGTTAGAATGAAGAGACTTACTCATTCAGTAAGTCTCGGTGAGACTACCAATTTATTTCTCCCCAATTTTCAGGTGGTGACAGTGGTGTTGATTCAAAACCAATTATTTTGAATAGCAAGGGTCCAGTCTACATTAGAACAGAAATTCTCACATTTGAAGAAATAAGACTCTGATCCAGATAATCAAAACATAATATATCTTCATTTTGTGGCTTTCCATCTGTTTAACTGCCACTATGGTGACTTGGTAAAAATTAAAGTTTTTACTCAATCATGAAGATTTTTCTGTTAGAATAACAGAAAATTCATGTAACTTCATAAATGTTTATGGCATCTAAGTGGCCTGCCAACCAGAGGCCATGATAATGGATATATTAACATATATTCCTGGAGGGGACAGGTCCAGACTCTGGTTTGCTATCAGCTCCCTCTGTGACCACTTGACACTCTTGACCACTTGACACAGATCACCTAGTCAAAGAATCTGTGTCTAAGATTTTTGTCTTTTACCCACAGACCTTTTCACCTCTACTAAGTGATTTGCTTTCTGGTAGCTGTTTGGGCCTCTAACATTAGACAGGATGGTTGGGAAAGAGATGGGAATGGTTTAGGCTAATTTTTGTGTTCTGCTACTATGCCTCACAGAGGCCTTCACTAGTAAGAGCTCCTCACTAGATCTGGATCTACTTACTCTCAGGTGTGAGCATCATATAATCTCTTAACTCCAAAGCTACCATCCCTGTCTGAAAAAGCTCAGTTACCTGAGTCTATGCTTTTACTGTTGAGCCATTGAATCAGCAGTGTAATCTCCCGCCGTACCTGGTGCCCTCTTGATACAAAGCTGGGAGATGAACCAGGGCCTAGAAGATGATAAGCCTGATTCTCACACCTACAAAATATGCATGTGTACTTCTGGTTTACATTCTCAACAGGATGTAGATTCTTGTCTTCAGGCTTCAGGCACTGGTATGAACATATATTAGGTCTCAACTGGCAGCATATCAAGAATTAGAGAAGCTTACACAGCTCATTTTATTTACAGTCTATTGTATGCCTATGGTGGTGACTCAGGAAAGCCACACCTGACATCAAATAACACTAAGCAGTGCTTGCCAGTGGAAGGGCTTTTTTGTACATATATATATTGTGTCTACATTCCTTCTTGCCCCCAACGTAAGTATATGCCTTTAAACAGAATGTATTAACTCCTTACAGTCTTGATTTTATGATATGCACCAAATACAGGCTGTCTCCTTTGTACCAAGTGTGTGCCATCTGAGCACGTTGGCATATGAATACACTTCTGTTTTTAGAGTCCAGTTCAGAACTGCAAATGGCTCTTCTCCTTGTAACATGATGACAAATCTAACTTTGTATCCAGTTTCATTTCTTTGTCTTTCCACTGCAAAAGCTTATTTCTGTTGTATGTCACATATCTCCTGTCAGTCTTCTATAACTTAAGTTGTTCTAATGGTCTTAATAAACACCCTCAGCACTGCAATCTGTTCCTCTTGGCACACATGCTGCCACCAACTTCTTTGGGTTCGTTCTGTTCAAAATCCTTGCTGGCACTGGCAGTGAAGAGCTCATTGCTGCAGTGTTTGGTGACTACCACCATGGGAGCTGAGCTGTGTGCGGTGGCAAGTACAGCAGGCTACTCATCTGTCTCCAGTCTGATGATCACCAAATCTAATTACAGCCCGAATGACTTGTGAAAGTGCCATCTGAGCACGTTGGCATATGAATGCACTTCCGCTTTGAGAATCCAGTTCACAATGGCAAAGAGACCTGGAGTAAGGCAAAACCAAATGGCTCTGCTCCTTGTAACATGATGACAAATCTATCTTCCAGGCAGCAGGGCAGTGCTAATGCAGCTCTTGGACAGAGTACATGGAAAAACAATACCGACAATAGCCTCTATGCTACTATCCATCAACAACCACATGTAGGAAGTACTTGGCCAGTGCAGGTGTCTGGATAACACTATGAAACATTCAACTAAAGAAACTATGGTACCTTACCAGGGAAGTCCAGCACAACAGCCAAACTTTCTTCCCATCATCTTTGAATCTGGTTGATGTAAATCAGATTGCGTAAATCCAGTCCTAGTCACCATGATATAATTCTCTTGGGGATTACCTCATTGACCTATGCATCTCTTTTATTTTCAGTATATTCATCTGAACTGTCTTCTCTTGAATATTATAGCACTTTCTCTCCTCCTTTACAATATGATAGCCTTGGAAGGGATGAAACCATAACTGGCCTCTTTTGGTGGCCACTTTTCTACTCTTGTACAACCTTTTGCTCACAACAGATGCTCACTGAACATAAAGCTGATTAAACTTAGGTTCTATAGAAAATTAAATTAAATGGTTGGGGAAAGTAAGTTTCATTGCCTCTCTTATCTTTATCAATAAACTGTGAAGGGTTATAGAGTTATAAAAGCCAACATTTTATCTGATCTTAATCCAAGCATCTTCCAATGATGAAAGAAAACCAACAAAGAGAAAAACTCAGTGATACAAGGCTCATGGTGGCAGAGCCAAGATAGAGTCTGTATCTCATCATTTCCAACCTAAGGCTTTCCTCACTGCCATGCTGCAACCCCTCTGTGCTGGATCCAACTATGATCTCATTAGACCACACTATACACAGTATTTTTGGACTGCTAGTTTAGTGATGCACATTAACAATATGATTTATTTTCTGCAAGCATCTTCTCGGTATTTAGGGCTACATTATAAGGCACAAATCGTTCATAGCTTGACCTCTGAACTTCCAGGTAGGTACTTTAAGGCAACAGCAAAAGAAATTTCATCGTTTATCAATAAACAAAACCAGGACATTTTGAGAACAGGCAGGAGCTGGGCCATTCTGTTTGGCATTGCTAAGCCTTTCATGACAGGCTTGTCAATGAGATGACGGGAGATGTAACATGTGGGCCTATCATTACTAAGAGAGCATTTGTTATAGCACTGGTCACAGCAATTCCAAGTACTTTGCTTAATTCTTTCTTTCTTTTGGTAGAGCACAGCATTTTACAAATAAGGCTAACTGGGAGAGTAAGACATGCACAAGAGAAGGGATCTTATTTGGAGCAAACAAGCTGTGAAGACTAAGAAAGCCTCTGTTTAAAACATGAATAACAAAATGACTTTATAATGTTGAAGCATATATCGCCTGCTAATTAGAAATCAAAAAGGAGTTTCTAAGCCCATGTAGGATCATTTAAATTGGGATTTCTAGGAACTGGGGAAGAGCCTTGATGTCTTTTGGAAACTAGTATGCATCCAGGGTTGAGCAACCAGTACAAGGGTCTGTGGTTCTCCATCTCAATCCCTCAAGACCAAATGATCTTATTCCTTTTACCACCCCACATGCCTGGAGTCTGGAAGCTATCTCTTTCAGTAACAGAATCTCACTGAAGCATGCATAAGTGCAGAGAAATGGTTGATGTAGACACAAGGTGACATCCTTTAAGTAAATGTAACTATCTCATTGGAGAGGGAAAAGCAAAGAGAACAAGGACTGCTGAAGAGCCTTGTGTTTATAATTCCCAGCTTGATGTCCACAGACCTTTTCCAAGAATCCCCTCTCCTTTTTCAATAATGTAGAAGTAACATCTAATTCCATTTGTCTTTGTCCACATTGTATGACTAAAAAGGGTGAGGTACTGTTTTCTTTACTTCAACTCTGGCTTTGTTGCTTTCTTCAAAGGTTATAGAAGAGATTACAGAACAGATTCTGTTGTAATCTTCACCTTGCTGTGTGTTTCAACTTAGGTATGTACACTTAAGAATTTAGAAGAAGAATAGTGATACAATATAGCCAAATTAAAAAAAAAGTAGTCAGACAATGGTGGCACAAGGCTTTAATCTCAGCACTCAGGAGGCAAAGGCAAGGAGATCTCTAAATTTGAGACCAGCTTGATTTACAGAGTGCTACACCCAGTGCTACACAGAGAAATCATGTTTCAAAAAATGAAAAATAACTAATTGCATGTATTGATCATATCTAAAAGTAGCTTTATTTCTGAATTTTAAATACCCATTTCAAAGAAAGTTTCTTTAAGAATTGGTAACATGACTCATCAGGTAAAGGCAAATGTAAATTTTTGATGCAAGCCCAGAAACTTGAGTTCTATCTGTGGAACTCATATGATATAATAGAAAAAATAACTCCACAAAGTTGCCCTCTGATCTCCATGCATAAATGACATGTTAAATGGGCTGTGCACATACGTGCATGTGTGTGCATGCAAACACACACAACATTTGAATATTAACTTTATAATAATAAAAAATTTAAACTAAGTGTGTATATGTAGATATGTATATGTATGTATGTGATATATATACAAATGTATATGTGGTAGTTTGCACATGTGTTTGTGGTATATGAATAGATATGTGTGTAGTGTATGTATTCATGCACAGTGCAATAGTTTTATATATACATGTGTATGTGTGTGTTTGCATATGTGTGTAACTTATAGTATGTATTTGTGAATGTGTGTGTGTGTGTGTGTGTGTGTGTGTACTCAAGGGAACCTCCTCATGAAAATTGAATAGCAAGGGAACATATTACCTAGTCATAAAAATGTAAGTTTGTATGAATCACTGTAAGAAAAATACTATCACCCAACCATGCTGATTCTCAACTTCAATCTTTTTGAACATACAAAACAAAATACACTATGGGAAGGAGAAAATAACCTTACAAGGAAAGTATCATTCAATCAGTACAATCACAGAATGTGCAGAATTTAAACCTGTCACTAATAAAAATGAATTCGTAATTATCTTCTTCTCAATTGATTGTCTTCAGTTAAAGTAGTTTGAGCATGAGTTTGTTGTAAAGTTTTTAATCCACGATAGAAGGTAATGAGCTTAATATGACTAGATTGCATTCAGTTATTTATTAATGCTTCAAGAATTCAAAGCTTGCCTTGAAAGAGGGAAAACAAGTTGCTTCTGAGGTATTTCTCTCAGTTCAAGAAAATATTCCATTTAACTCATAAGTAGAGAGAAAACATATATCTATGACAGGCTATATGCCTTAAGTTTAGGTCAGAACCCAGATCTCTCTGGATGATTATACCCTGTCATTTCTATGAGGATTTCCAATGCATTGTGAATGTCTCCAAGTGTCCTCATCCCTCCCTCACAAGACCCTGCTCTTCCTCTATTTTATATAAGTCCATATAGATATCTCTAAGTAACTTGCGCTTCAAAATGTTAGTCATTAAAAAGTAGTCAGAAGCCAGAAAGGGTGCCCGTTCTTAAGACTGTACTTCATGTTTGCACAATGAAGAAATAAATGGGTGCCAATAATTAAAATATAAGAATATAGGAAAGTGACAACAATGTAAGAGAGTAAGGTGAGAGATGAGAAGATGGCTCTGTACATAATTGAGTAGAAGATTCAAAGAGTGATAAGACCCTTCCACTTTTAAGTTACATATTTCATTGTTCTTTTAAGTAGAGGAATTTTGACAGTTTTCCTAATGAATAATACATACACACATTCAACCTCAATATGTTTAATGTATATATAACTCATTGCATTCAAACATAAAACAGCCATCCAATCATTGCTTCATGTGAGCTACTAGGAATCACCTCCAAAATTTTCCTGTGTCGCTTTGTGTATGTAACTTTGAATGTGCCTCTGTGTGTGTATGTTTATGTAGGTGCATGTTTGTGTGTATTCAGAATAGAAAACACGAAATCTATTCTCTTAAAAAATATTTCAAGTGGAGCTCAAAGAGATGGTTCAGTGGTTATGGGCACTTTCAGAGTTCCAGGATTCAATTCCCAGAACCCATACAGTGACTCCTAATGATCTGTAACTTCAGTTCCAGACAGCCCAGCACTTTCTTTTGGCTTCCTTAGATGATGTACACATATGGTACCCAGACACACAAGGAGGCAAAACACCCTTGCCTCCATTCATATACATGAAACACCCTTCATATACATGAAATAAAAGCAATGTTTCAAGTGCACACCACATTGTTTTTAACTATAAGCACTGTTTATAACCAGCTCTATAGCCCTTGCTCATCCTCCATATCTAAAAGTGTAAACCAGTTTGGCTCAACTTTTAAATTCCCTCTCTATAACCCTCATTGACTCCTAAGGAGGTTTTCTTTACTGTCTGCAACAGTTTAGATATGACCAACACACATAAGCTGTCTGTGCTAAAGTGCATAGCTATATAAATTTCACCTTTTGTGTATAGCAGAGAAACGGTGATAGTCATTAGCATACCCATCACCCAAGTCAACCTCTTGGTAAGTCTCCGCCAGTGCTTTTTCAGATAACCTCCCAGTTCCGCTGTGCATCTCTGCATCATTTTCCTTTTCTAAGCTGTTATAGGAAGAGAATCTTATGTTATATATTCTTTGGTGGGTGCATCTGGATTCTCAATCTAATAGAGAAAATTAAAATTCATCTTTGTTGTTACCTATATTAATTTATTGTTTTGATGCTGTGTGGTATTATATTATGTGACTATCAAACCTTAGAGTTCCCTATATTACCTATTACAAATTGTAATATCCTTTAACAAGAATGATTCAAATACAGAATTGCTTCAGAATGTTTTGATACATATATATTAGAAATAAGGCTCAAATTTAATCACAAGATTTATTCATGTTTCATAGAAGGCATATGCCTTCTAAAGAAAGCTTGAAAGTTAATTTCACATACAATCCAAGCAGACCTACGTTTGGACAGTAACCTGACACATGGAGCCTGCATCATTAGGCATCCTGTTTCCTTCTCACAACTACTTTCCAGACTAGAGATGCAAAACTAACGTGTCTGAAGTGCTATTGTGTCCACTTCCTTGGCCTGAACAATATCCTGTATTAGGCACTTTGTCCTAAGTAGAAAACCTGTCTCAAAACCCTTCTATCCACCCAGCTGTGTGACTGGCTGTCAGTACCACATCTCTGCAGGTTTAATGGTGATAATCCAATAAAGAGTATGCTTTAGAAAGAAGTGAGTAGCTTTGTAGTTCTACAGAATTAATGTGGGCTATAGAAAATCTATCCCCTAAGCATTTGGCTAATTACATACTGTCAGAGAGGTTAGCATGCCCTTTGTTCTTGCAAAATCAGTTAGAATAAGCCATTAACTTTCTATTAGACCAGCATTAGTGGGTTCAGTGTGTTGGTTCTCTTCTGATAGAAAATTTATATGCAATAAATAATTTAACATTGAAATTTACATTACACAGAAATTTCCTGGTGGAATATCAGGGATTGTTATCTGGAACAAATAACAGGAAAAATTATCTTTTATACAATAACCAGACAACAAAGGCAAGGTTTAGAAAATCATTCATTAGACCAGCATCCATAAAATGACAATAGTCACAATTAATTCAAAAGGAAAAAAATTCATAAATTTTTCCATTTAAACATTGACACAAAATTGTAAACTGCATTTGGAGAAATTTTGTATGGCTTTGTTTTAAAGAAAAGCTTAACAAGATTAAAAAGCCATCATATCTTTTTATAGTTACTTACTTAAAATTATTTATATGCCTTCAGCAAAATTTCAATCCTTGCATACAAATAGGATCAGTATTGTAGCTTACTCTGGAGAGTTGGCATCTATATACATACACCAGAAAAATGCATAATAGTATCTATGTAAGTGGAAGATATTACCAGAGAAGTAAAACATATGCCTTTCTAAATTTGGAAATATTATGCTATGTGCATTCATCTCAATATAATTCCTTTCCTAATGAAAATCCTAACAAAAATATTAGCTTCCATTTGGGACAAGATATAGTAATGAGGATAGATTCCCAGAAATGTTTTGTAATCTATGGCTGTTACTTGAAGACAAAATGAAAAAAAAATGTATGATTGCTACATTAAGCAATTAATAAAATATTATGAAATTAGGATAGTCAGAGAATGTAAAGAGTTAGCCCAGTAATTATTTTCTTTTCCTTTAGTCAAGCGTCACTCAAATGATATTCCTTTTTAAATAGCACAAATGTGAGCTTCCTTTTGGGATTGAGAGGGGTTGCAAGCAAAAAACCACTCTGGGTATAAAAGGTGAGAAATATTTTTTCCACCCACACTACCATCTAGGCCAAGGTTAACCAGATCAGGCAGAAAATTACATTCCAGGACAAAGAATTCACCCACAAAACAACATTGAAAAAGCAACGCATCAATGTCTTGTATCAGAAGATAACATGTACCAGATGTGTAGCTGGAACACATAACCAGCACAGAGCCAAAGGATCATGGGTTCTGGTCACCACATTTCCATATCTGTTAGTCACCTGCAGCATCACAGAGCAACCTTGGAAGAAAGATATAAGCAAAGCATAGGTTTACTTTCCCCTTCCCTTCCTCCAAAATTTTAATGACAGAAATAGTTAACTGCTCTGAGTGGAATAACAAAAGCATTATAAAACCCCATTGTTCACACTTTTTGCATCTATAATCTCTGATATTACAAAGACACAATGAAGCCTCTGTATGATTCCAGTCTTGAACAATCCACTAATGATGAAGAGCCAGAAGGGGTCAGACCTGCTTTAAGAGGAACACAAGGTGTAGGGTCTGGTTCTGACATGGAGAGAAAGGGACAGATGGAGAGTGTCCAGCACTGTCGTCTTTACTCCCAGGACATAATTACTGTCTGTATGCTCCCTTGGACAACAGGACTGATGGAAATACCTTTGAAATAAGACTGTCAATAATCACCTAAGGATATCAGATGTCAGCCAGAACTAATCAGATGAGTTCTCAAATTGCAAGTGTGTAAATAGGACAGCAACCAGCATTAGGTGGGATTTACAGTTTTCTATAACCTTCCTATTTTGTGAAATGGTGCCATTTCCCACACAATGCAATTGCAATGAAGGCACAATCTATTAAAACTTACAAAGAGCCTAGACCAGTACCTGGGGCATATACTGTCATGTGAGTATTATATACACTCACAATATTGCTATCATCATTATTGGTTGTTTTTATATGCTTCTACTGAATGATCTCCAATGCTCAAAAAGATAGTTTGAAAAGTTGAAAAAAAAATTTTTTTTGATTTTTCAAAACAGAGTTTCTCTATGTAGCCCTGGCTATCCCGGAACTTACTCTGTAGACTAGGCTGGCCTCAAACTCAGAAATCCACCTGCCTCTGCCTCCCAAGTGCTGAATTTTAAGTGAGAATTTTCTTGTTTTATGTGCATTTCCATTCATAACAAAAGTCCTTACTGATATTTTTACAAATGTCTGTCATTTGACACAGTAGCTGCCATTTAATACATTTAACAGCGTGCTAAGCAGAGCAGGTGCTGAACCTTTCTTTCATCCTTGTTGGCCCAAGTTTTCCTCATCCTCACAAACAGATGGGCTTTTCCATATTTTGGTGATGACTGAAACCATAAAAGTTAAGGTTTAGATTTACCGAAACG
>JADRCD010228080.1:10483-28301 GCA_019843815.1 Montemys delectorum | reverse complement strand
AATTAGGATTACACAAACTCATAGCTGGATCTTAGTGAAAGGCATCTGTTGCAGTTATAGAATAAAGAAACATTTAAATATATAAACAGCAGCACTGTATGGAGAGAGCTTCCAAAAAGGCCTCAAGAAAAATTCAGCCTGCTAAATCCTGGAGCTTTGATTTGCATCCTATAAAAGTATGAAGAAAATAATTTACTTTGTATATATAGCTCAGTTGATTGTATTTTATATTATATTATAATAATATTAGCACATTAATACTGATTTTGCTGACCCAAAGTTGGGATGTTGTATAGCAAATGCCAAAATCTGTAGCAATGTCTAGGAAACTTAATACCAGGTGGAATTTGCAAAAGTGTTGGGAAGCATGTGAAGAGGAAAATGACAAGATTTGCCTAAGTTAACTATTGATGGTAATGTATATGTTAAAGGTGATTCTGCTAAAGATATATAAAAATAAAAAGTAAGTGGTAATTTTGGAAACTCGAAAGTTACCCACTAATAAAACTATTGTGACTGAATTGTACTCTAAAATGTAGTGATGAATTTGCATGTATATCTGAGAATATTTTTAAGGCAAGATTTAAATATTTAGCCTTGATTTCTCTTGGTGCTGATAGTAAAACGTGAAATAAGAAAATACATTATTGAGTAAATAATTAAGTAAAAATGAATGAGAGATTAGGGTTTGGAAGGTCTCAGCCAGTATTCATTTTTAGTAAAAACGAACTATGCTCTGAGGAGAACTTGAATGACTCATGTAACTCATGGATTTATCAGTCATCTCAGCAGAGTCCAGGGAGATGGTATTAACAGCATACATACTGCTAGTTCTCCAGAAAGGGGACCAAAACAGGACTGAACAGAAGCAGGATCATCAGATGTTTGGAAGACAATTCTTCCATTATTGATATTAAATAATTTTCCCTGAAAGTTTTGGACATGTGTGGCTTACATGTCTAACTGTTTTCTTCTTTCTGAGTCTTCTCTTTTGTAGTTCAAAAGATGGATTCTTTAAGGTTTATTGCACCAATGCATTTTAGAGACATTTATTTTTAAGGTTTTACAGTTGTTCCTTGAGAAAAAAAAATCATAGTTTTCCTTGAGAAAGATTTGTATTACTGATATTATCTTCTCTAAATACAAATCTTACCTATCAGAAATTTCTACATTGGGAGTGACTCTGAACTTAATTTATTTTCAAGATTGACATCAGTTTGAGGGGAGAAGAGGTCAAGTGTTATAGGCTGAACTGTATACTCTTTCTCAAAACCTGTATGCTGAAGCTCTCACTCTCAGTATATTTCAGAATGTGAAAGTTAATCCTAATGAAAGGCAATTTATACTCTTGGAGAACATAGGTGATGCAAACAATGCAGATGAAATCCTGTGGAAGTAGTGCAAGAAGCTGGCTCTCTGCCAACTAACATGGGGGGAAAACGGGAAACCAATTCTGTCGGCACTTATGCCCTAAGATATATGACTTTTAGAATTAAGTGAAAAATATATCAGCTGTTGAAGATACCTATTCTGTGACATTCCAATATGACAGTCCCAGAAAACTAATATATATGGAAACTCATCAAAGTCACAATCGCTCATGGATTCTTCTCCCTTCCCTCCATCTATTTTATTATATTTGTTTTGCAAAACCATAACACTAGAAAATGCAGTGTCTAACTATTTCATGTACCCAACTCACATTAAGTATACAGAAAAGAAAAATGGATCATACAAAATCACACTGAGTGTTCCTGCTGGAAAACAAAACTACAGATGTCAAGGGGGCCCTTAATTGAATTGCAAATGTACTGTGTGTGCTCTCTAGTGACTTTCTATGTGGCTACAAGGCTCCTTCATGTAGTCTCAAAGTTTTAACACTTCAAAATTCTCAGAGATTCAGAAATGTATTCTTTTATTGAAAAACTTGAAGCAAGGAAAAGCAGTTTTCATACTTTTTCGGTGGCCACATTGCTTTGCCTAGCAGAAATCACATCAAAATGCAATAATGCTTTATGAAATTGGAACATAGGTGTTAAAATGTTGGATTAATACATTATTGTAACATCTCATTTTGAATTTTATTTGCTGAAAAAAGAAAACAAGGTTTATAAGCCAGTCTGTACCCTAAATACTCCAACTAAATGTTTGAGAAATTCTTAGAAAAGGTAGAATATACACACCAAAATCTATGCTATACACACATAAACAGGAAAAAAAATTAACAAGAAAACTTTACATTTTTTGTGTATAAACTAGTCATGATCTTGTGATTTTTTTTTCTTTTTATGTTCATTCTGAAAGTTCTCTAAGTATTGTATTTCAAATTTTTTGTTATGAAAAAGTATCATGAAGACAACAACGAAATCATTCCCTCAGCCTCCATACTTGGCCTGTCTAGTCCTGAACCTATGTATGCCTCAGTTTTCCATAGCCCTCACTACCTGCTTGTTTATGCTACTTCATGATATTCTTCCAGTCCCTGCTGTTATTATTGATATATCGCAGGGAACTAAAACCTTTGTGATAAAATGGTATTGTTTACTTACCCAACAGTGGCTTTGTGTTCTCCAGGACTTGCTTATTTTCTGAACTGAGAAAAAATTGAGTAAAAGAAGTGAGAATTCCCTTCCTCACTTCAGTGGTTGGCATTAGTTCTGTACTCTGCCTAGACATTTGTTCCTGGAAGCCCCAGGCCAAAAAGGCAAAATAAATCCCATAAGATCTAAGAAATAACTGGTGCTTCCTGACTTTGGTATTAAATAAGAAGCTGGTCCTGGGTCTGGCTAGTCATTCAACTCTGATGTACAATTAGCCTTTTGGAACAGTGATCCTAGCTAGTTTTTAGAAGGATGCTCCTGAAGCAGTCTTAGCAGTATTATTGAACATTCTATAATTCTACATAAGGTCATATTTTAAATTATTCTATACGATATGCCTTATGTTTTATTTGTAGGAAAGTTCTGAAAGAACTACATTGCAGCAGGCCATTGAGCTTCTCCCATTTCATTATCTACAGAATATCTCTTTTGAAATTTCACTGACTGCTTTCCTCTGGCACCATCAGTACACCCTTGTCAAATCCTCCATTTAAACCAGGACTTCCTTCATTTTCTAAATATCAATGTTCTGAAGTCATCTTGCATACAAAAAACAAACAAACAAACAAAAAAAACAAACAAAGGACCAACCAGATTCTTTAGGGGTGGATCTATTGTAATGAAGTACATTTTGTTTTGTTTGAATACTATGATAGATAACTTTCAATCTGAATTGAGAGAATATTGTTTCACTTTAGCCATAATATTTTAAACATGACTATAAGGGATAATTATTATATTTTTTCTGATTCTTCAGAAACATAATTAAATAACAGGTAAGACGAGCTGTGTTTAACTGACTGTATTTACATAGAATTATGACTACATGTATATAAAATTTGAGAATTCTTATATCTATCTATCAAGGAACTGATATTTATCCAAAGTATTCAGTTTTCTGAATATGCAACTAGAGTTTAGCATAAGAACAATTGATGAAATAATTTGTACTTTTTTGGGTCTGTAAGAACTGAAAAATAAAACACTGCTTGAAAATCCCCATAAGTCCCATATCCTGCAGACGGGGATCAAGCATGTAACTACAGAAAAGATTAAGAGATAGCCGAGAGACTAGGGCTTACATCCAAAGAATTATGCCACCTTCAACCTTAAATGGAGAAGTTGTTTACGGCATTGGGTAGTGGACAGTGCAGACTCCTAACTGTCCCACTTGCCCAGAACAAGCAATTGTGACCTCCTCGGCCACAGACAGAGTATCTATTTCTTTTTTTATTTTTATTAGATATTTTCTTTATTTACAAGTCATATGATATCTCCTTTTCCAGTTTTCCCTCTGAAAAAAATGAAATCATAAAATAAACAAAAACAAAAACAAAAACAAAAACAAAACAAAACAAAACAAAATTCCTGTTCACACCCCCCCCCCCCCCCCCCAATCACCATCCTGGACCTTAAGCTGTACTACAGATCAATTGTGATTAAAAATTGCATGGTATTGGTACAGTAACAGGCAAGTAGATGAATGGAATAGAATTGAAAACCCAGAAATGAACCCACACACCTATGGTCACTTGATCTTTGACAAAGGAGCTAAAACCATCCAGTGGAAAAAAGACAGCATTTTCAACAAATGGTGCTGGCTCAACTGGTGATTAGCATGTAGAAGAATGCAAATCAATCCATTTTTATCTCCCTGTAGAAAGCTCAAGTCCAAGTGGATCAAGGACCTCCACATAAAACCAGATACAATGAAACTAATAAAAAAGAAAGTGGGGAAGAGCCTTCAGCACATGGGCACAGGGGAAAATTTCCTGAACAGAACACCAATAGCTTATGCTCTAAGATCAAGAATTGACAAATGGAACCTCATAAAGTTGCAAAGTTTCTGTAATGCAAAGGACACTGTCAATAGGACAAAGTGGCAACAAGCAAATTGGGAAACGATTTTTACCAATCCTATATCTGGTAGAGGGTTAATAGCTAATATATACAAAGAACTCAAGAAGTTACAGAGCTAAACAAAGAATTCTGAACTGATGAATACCAAATGGCTGAGAAGCACCTAAAAAATGTTCACCATCTGTAGTCATCAGGGAAATGCAAATCTATCTATTTCATATTCCCACTGCTCCACTCCTCAGAAAACCTTGAAAGAAGGAAAAGAATATTATGGCTGGAGGATGGGAGGAAAACTTCTCAGTTTTCTTCTCAGTTGCCCTGCCTTCTGGGCAAGACATGCTGTTTGCATACACGATTTTTCAGCAGCTAAAGTTAGCTAGCCGCACAAGAGTTGCAGAAAAACAAACAGGCCAGTTAACAATTCCAGCACAGAGTGAGGAGATGCCCCTAAAGCACCACACCTAGCTAAGGACCTATGGACAGTTATGAGTTCTGGGGAAGGGAGAATGGCTTTTCTTTGGGGTGTGTCCTTTGGTAGTTGGCCTGTGTCAGAATGGATGACCACCTATTCACATCCATGTTAGTAAAAGTAATTGGACTTGGTAAATTACCTTGAAAATTAAAGGTGATGAAGTTGAGAAGGATATATATATTTAGGGGCAATGGTAATATGGGAGAGGAGGAGTTGTAGACAAGTAAGATTAAAATAAATTGTATACAAGTAAAAGTATTTCAAGGAATGAAAAATAATACAAAAGACACAAACAAAACAAAAACAAGAAAAGATAAATCTGTTATGATCAAGTATTTTAATAAAAAATGAATAGAGATATTTTACCATTGGTAAGTAATGAAATAGTATTTAAAGTTTAAGTATACCATGAAAAAATTACAGTTTACTATTATGAATGTCATAAAATCATGGAGAAGGAATGCATGCCTAGCACAGCACGTATCGGATTACGTGTCCTCTCCTCATATTGGGTTTATAAAAGGATGCTTATAGTTGTCAAGTTAAGTTCAACTGAGCTGAATGCTTTTGTGGAATCTGGATGAATACAAAGTGAAAGTTTTCCTTCAAATTTGTATATCAGCTTTCATTTTCCTGCAAACATGTAGTTTTTAAGATTGTTGCTACTTTATGGCTGAAGGGACTGAGGTAGGAACTTGTATATGTTAGACATGTTCTTTAGAACTGAGCTAAAAACACAGCTTGTAACTGGCGAAAATGAATATATACATACATATATATATAAACACACATATATACAAATATATATGTATATATAATGAATATATGTTAATATATGTACTACATATAATATATAGTATACCACACATGTAATGTGTACAACACATATATTATACATATTACATATATGAATTTATATATAATTATATCTATATAAAATTTATATATAACATATTATGTATTATAATAATATAATGTTATATTATGAAATTATGTAACTATAATTCATTTACTTATATTGATTATTTTTATTTTATTTTATATTTTTTATTTATCTGATAAACTTATTTTTATTAAAGTTAGTAATTTTATTCACTACTTACCATTTACTTAGTTATTATTTGTTAAACTAAATTAATGATGTACAATTAATTATTATAAATCCATATGATAATTTTGATTATATGAATTATATTTAATTATCTGAGATATAATAGTTAATAATTATTTATCAATACATTTTATATTAAAAATGAAAATATGCTTTATTTGTTACTTATTTAATAATTTTATTAATTATGATTATATAAATAATATAAATATAATTAATTATTATAACTATTTTAATATATCTACATATAATAAATGTATATATTAGGTATGTATGTATACATAATATAGTATTTATTGTATATATGATATATTACATATTTTATATAAAATTTTGTAAAGATAGACTTATATATAATATTTAACATATAATATCACGCATATGTAATATGTACTATGATATTTAATATTATAATATTAAATATGTTATATTTTATGTAATGTAATATAGAATATGGAACATAAAATGTAATACATATATATATTTAACATATATATTCATGTGTATGTAATATATGTACATATTCGCTTATACATATTCATATATATTAAATGGAATTTATAATATTTATGCAAAGTTTATATAAACATGTATTTATAATAAATATAATGAATACAATAATATAATATATGTATTTAATATGTGTATGTGGGCCAAATATATATGTGTTTGTATAATTAATATAACATAATATAAAATGTTATTAATTTATGTGTATATATATAACATATATTATATATACATTATATAAAATATTATTAATATTAACATAAATGTTAAAGTACCAGATTCACACACTGAAACTATACCTATTCACATGTAGTAAACATACATACATATAAAAACACAAATATGAGTTGAGACAGCACCATTTGTTGAAAATGCTGTCCTTTTTCCACTGGATGGTTTTAGCTCCTTTATCAAAGATCAAGTGACCATGGGTGTGTGGGTTCAATTCTGGGTTTTCAATTCTATTCCATTGATCTACCTGCCTGTCACTGTACCAATACCATGCAGTTTTTATCACAATTGCTCTGTAGTACAGCTTAAGGTCCGGAATGGTGATTCCACCAGAGATTCCTTTATTGTTGAGAATAGTTTTCCCTATCCTAGGTTTTTTTGTTATTCCAGAAGGAGTTGCAGAGACTAACTATGGAGCAGAGATTGAAGGAAGGACAACCCAGCCTGATATAGCTGTCTCCTGAGATGCTCTGACAGTACTCGACTAATACAGAAGTAGAGGCTCACAGCCATCCATTGGACTGAGTACAGGGTCCCCAATGAGGAAGCTAGAGGAAGGACTCAAGGAGCTGAAGGGTTGCAGCCCCTTAGGACGAACAACAATATGAACTAACTAGTACTCTCAGAGCTCCCAAGGACTAAACCACTAACCAAAGTGTACACATGGTGAGACTAATTGCTCCAGCAGCATATGTATAGTAGAGGATGGTTAAGTCGGTCATCAATGGGAGGAAAGGCCCTTGGCCCTGTGAAGGTTCTATGCCCCAGTGTAGGGGAATGCCAGGGCCAGTAAGCAGGAAAGAGTAGGGTGGTGAGCAGGGGGAGGGGGGAGGGAACAGGGGTTTATTCTTGTTGTTGTTTATTGGTTTTTTGTTTTTTGGGTTTTTTTTTTTTTTTTTTTTTTTTTTTTTTGGATAGGAAATCGGGAAAGGAGATATCGGATGACATAAATAAAGAAAATATCTAATAAATAAAAATAAATAAATAAACAAAACAAAGCATAGAAAGCAAAAAAATTCCCACAAATATAAGACTGAATATTGTAGATGGGACTCAGTTTGTATAAGAAACAGTTGATATATATATATATATATATATATGTATAGATATATATAAAATTTATAAATATATATATTACATAATTTTTATACATTATTTATATATTTAAGACACAAATAGTTTGAGCAATGTCATAAAAGTTATTATTTTAGCTGATGTGCAAATATAAATAAAGATATGCAAAGCATGTATGCAGCCTTTCTTATGCATATCAATTTCAGTCGCTGCCGAGCAATCTCTCACAAAAGCAAATCTCCTGGTGCACTTCATTGATATATAAAATGTTTATTCTATTATTGTCAAAAAGCAATATTTATTCATCAAGTTAAAATTTTTAATTAAGACATCAAAACAAATTTTATAAATAGAAAGATATGGATTAATAATCACTGTGATGAGTTACAGAGGACTTAGAACATGCTCAAGTTCACATGTTCAGAGACTCACATTTTAATACATATTTAAAGAGAATTACAAGAAATCACATTCATTGTGAGCTTAGTTAGAGCATAAAAATTAGAACATTGAAGCAAAGGAGAAAATAATTTCAGAAATGGATTTGGGAGAATATAAATGTCCTTCCTGTTAATAGTGCTGGCTACTTTTGACGAACTCCGAGGGTCAATTCCCAGCATTCACTCAGCTGCTCACAACTATAACTCCAGTTGAAGAGGATCCCATGCCCTCTTCTAACATCCTCAGGAACAAGACACGCAACCACCTCATACACATATTTACATTCAGTTAGACACACAAATACATAAAAATATAAATATAATTTACATAAATATATTTATATATAAAAATTTATAAATATAAATATATTAACTTACATGAATATAATTTTAAATATTAGGTAGGAGTTGTATTTTTATAAGAAATAGACTATAAAATAGTTGAATCACATTTTATACAGTTTTTACTCAATTCACTAATTATTGTTCAGGTATTTTTTTGTTTATTTTGTTTTTACTTCTGGCATATTAATTTGTCATTATCAAAAGCCAAGTCCTAGGTTCTGATTTAAGATTTTTTTCTTCCAAACAAAGCAAACAAAGTTAGTTTTCAGCTTAGCAAAAGCAAGGGATCTATTTTAGCACTACAAGAATCTAGCCATTTTAATAGGATAGAGAGAAGTGGATTTGTTCTCAATCCTTTAAGCTTCTACTTTAGGAGGATAAAATGTGGTAAAAGGAGTTTCTGATTCAATTTTAGAACATATTTCAAATCCACTGAGATGCTCCACTCTCGACATACCTCTGCAACATGACTGGTTTGAGAAAATTTGTACTTTCCCAAAGCTTTCCACTTCTGGGTTGAAATGTAAGAAAAGAAGAAGAACATGCAATCAAGGGCATGTAAAGAGAAATAGCCAATGAATAAAGTAAGTTGGAGTAGGGTCTCTCCACTCAGCATTTCTTACTTAAGTTACTTTTACATCACCTAACAAAATTTAAAAATTTGTTAGACAGTTCTGTCTAGCAATCTGATAAAAATTGTTGTTATATATCCAGAAATTGTATTTCTTAAGTAAATCAAAGCTATGAAATATAATAGTCAAAGTATATTACCAATTTGATGAGAATTCATATATATCATTTATTATTAATATTTATCATAACAGATTATATTAAAAGAGAAAATGATCAATTTATAAACTTTTCTAATAAAATATTTTGATGTATTAAGTTATTTTATAGTCTTAAAACTCTATAATTTGGATCTGCAAAGTATCATTTACTAAGACATACTTTAACTTAAATATTAGTTAGAATTTTTCATATTCTGAAATAAGCCTTTATACGAGTGTACATACTTATTGAGTACATGCAAATATATTGATTAGAGTATATCATATTATCATGTATCCTTATAGTCTTCCCCCTTCTCATGGCGTTTCTTGCTTTCCACATGTATGCTTTCCTCATACGATTTTTGTATGTATATGCATATACATGCATATATATATATATTCTCTGTATCTATGTGTAATTACAGGACTTATAACTCACAATCACAAATGAGTGAATATATGATATTTCTGTTTCTGATTCTTTTATATTACTTCACAAGATAAACTGTAGATCTACCCATTCTCATTATTACAGGTTACAATGTTATTGTAGTATTCTTTGTCTGCACAAAACCCTATTGTAAATATGTTACCTGATTTCTATCTCCAGTCATCTGTTGAATTATATAACTTATGGAATATAAATACTGTTGCAAGAAATACAACAGAACAAGAGGTGTGTTGACTTGAATTCCTTTGAGTAAATAAGCATGAGTCCTATATGTCATAGTTGCATATTTAGAATCTTTCATCTTTTGAGGAAACCTCATTCTAAATTCCACAGTGGCAACATGTTTGAATTCCGTTTAGCACTGTGTAAGGATTCTCTATTCTCCAAAGCCTAGCTATCATATGGTTACTTAAGATAGTCACTCAGCTTGAGATGACATAACATCTTGATCTAATTGTGTCTCTCTGATAGTGATTATTTTATATGTTTATTGCAGATCAGTACTTCACCTGAGAACTATCTGTTTATTGTCTAGGCACTTGTTAATTGTGTTGTTTGTTTGTTCATTTGTTTGTTTGTTTTATATTTTATTCTCTCTGGTTTTTTATATATTCTATAAAGTAGTCCCCTGGTAGATGGATATCCACCAAACATTTTTTCCCATTCTACATGTTTCCTTCCCTTACTGAGTTGTTTCCATTACACTTCTGAAGCACTATTGCTTGTGCAACTCCATTTTTATATTTTTAGTTTTATTTCCTAAGCACCTGAAGTTCTTTTTAGAATGTCCTTGTCTGTATTTATATCATGCAATGTTTTCTGTATTTTTTCTAACACTTTCAGTATTTTATGTCTTGTATTAAAATTCTTGTTTCCATTTTGAGCAGTGTTTTTAATAGACTAAGATATAGGAATTTGGTTTTTTCCCATGTATAAATGTTCAATTTCTCCAATATCATTGGAGGAAGAAGCTATTGTTTCTGTGAGTTGTGTGTGTTTCTGGTATCTTTTCCAAAAAATACAATGCATAACCTGTATGAATTCATATTTGTGTCTTTTTTCTATTCTTTTGATCTGTGCCTTTGGTTTTGCCAGTGTCTCAATGTTTTCTTATAATAGCTCTTTGATATCATTTGAGAACAGTTATTATGGTATTCTAGCAGTGTATTTGACCTCAGAGTTGCTTTTATTAATGTGGGTCTTTTTGATCCCTCGTAAATTATACAACTTTTTAAATTTCTATAGAGAATGTCATTGAGATTTACTTTGATTAATATGGCCATTTTTGCTAATCCATGAGTATGAAAGTATGTTATGTCTTCCAGCATTTTCTCAGCTTCTTTTTCATTATGGTAACATTTCATACAACAGACTTCTTTGTACTAATTGTTACAAAACCAATTTATAACAAATTTCTACCTCCTTCCAATGAGATTTCTATAGATATTTTTAAGCTACTGTGATAGGGATTCACTTCCTGATTTCTTGTTTATCATGTTCATTATTGGTACATAAAAAAGCTACTGACATGAGTATGCTAATTTTCAATAATTCTACTATGTTAAAGTGTTTATTACTTCTAAAGCTTTTATAGTACATTCTTGAAACTTAATTTTGTATAAAGCATAAAAGTGACAAGTTTTATTCCTTTTATATTTTTTATCACTCTACTTTCTTAATCCCATTTTATTGCCCTGCAATAAATGGTACAAGGAAATCCAAAAACAAAAAGAAAATTAAAGGCTTCTATTTCATGAACATAGACACAAAGTACTCAATAAAATACTGACAAAAAGTTCTGTACCACATTATAAACATATTGGTTTTATTTCAGTGAAGCCAGAGTGATTCTATAAACATAAATTATTGAGTTATTGCAATTATCCACTGCTTTTACATGAAGGTCAGTCAAGACTTTTACATCTAGGAGTATGTATTTTTATGTAACTTGAAATAACTTTTGATATGTGCATGTTCAGAATTACAATACCCTATACAGAGAGTATTCTATAAACCAATATGAGGTAACAATCTCTATATTTTTAATTATATTTTAATTTACTTTATATTGCTATCACAGCTTTCCCTCCCTTCATCTCTCCCGTCCTTACTTCTCACCTTATATCTACATTTTTTTCAGTTCTTGGCTATTACAAATAACGCTACTATTAACATAGCTGACCAAATGTCCTGGTGATATGATAGAGCATCTTTTGGGTTATGTCCAGGTGTGATGGGTTTTAATATAAAACTACTCCCAATTTTCTGAGAAACTACAAAATTGATGTATAAAATGTTATACCTTTTTGCATTTCCATGAACAATTCTCACCAGTATGAACTGTCACTTGAATGTGACAGTTTTTTGTTTTTAGCCATTCTGACTGATGTAAGATAGAATCTCAGAGTTGTTCAGCTTGCAATTCCCTGGTAACTAAAGATGTTGAGCATTTCTTTAAGTGTATCTCATCCATTCTCAGCCATTAGATTCTTTTGTAGGGAATTCTCTATTTAACATTGTACCACATATTTTAATTTAGCTATTTGGTTTGTCGGTGTCTAATTTCATTATACATACACATGAACATGTACATACACATATACATACATATATATATATATATATATACACACACACAAATATATAAACACACACACACACACACACACACACACACACACATCAGTCCTCTGTTAGACGTAGGGTTGGTGAAGATCCTTTCCCATTCTGTAGTCTGTTGTTTGGTCCTGTGCCTTCCAGGAACTTTTCAGTTACTTGAGGTCCCATTTATCCCTTGCTGACCTTAAAGCCTGACATGTTGCTGTTCTGTTCAGAAAGCTGTATCCTGTACTATGTGCTGAAGACTATTCCCCAATGTCTCTTCCATCAGATTTAATGTTCCCAGTTTTACATTGAGGTCTTTGATCTACTTAGACTTGAGTTTATTTCCATTCTTCTACATGCACGCATCCAGTTAGACCACAAACACTCATTGAAGATGATTTCTTTTTCCATTGTATAATTTTGGATTCTTCATCAAAAGTCAAATGTCCATAGATTTGTTGGTTTATTTCTGGGTCCTTGATTCTATTCCACTGATCATCCTGTCTGTTTTCATGCTGAGTCTATGCTTTTACAAATTAAATTTAATTTAATGTATTTTTTTAATTTACTGTTTGTTCCTCAGTAGGACAGCTTGCAATCAGGGATAGGGATATCTCTAGAGATTGGCTATAGTACAGGACTGCTTTAGCTATCCTGGATTTTGGTTGTTCTCTTCTTTTTATATTGGTTATTTTATTTATTTACATTTCAAATGCTATCCCCCTTCCCAGTTTCCCCTCTGAAAAGCCACTATCCCACTTTCTTCCCCTTTGCCTCTGTGAAGGTGCCCCTCCACCCCTCCCCCCAACCATTTCATCACCCTAGCATTCCCTTATACGCAGGTATAAAACCTCCACAGGACCAAGGGCTTCCCCTCCCATTGATGCCAGATAAGGCAATCCTGTGCTACATATGCAGCTAGAGCCATTGGTTCCTCCATGTGTACTCTTTGGTTGATGGTTTAGTCCCTGGGAACTCTGGGTAGTCAGGTTAATTGATATTGTTGTTCTTCTGATCGGTTTGCAATCCCCTTCAGCTCTTCAGTTTTTCCCCTAACTCTTCCATTTGGATCCTTAGGTTCAATCAGATGGTTGACTATGACTATCTGCATCTGCATTGGTTTTTATGTGAAGTTGGATATTGTTCTTTCAAGATCTCAGAGTTGGGTTGGAATTTTGATGGGAACTGCATTATATCTGTAAATTGCTTTTGGAAAAATGGCCATTTTTACTATGTTAAACCTACCAATCCATAAGCAATGGAGATCGTTCCATCTTCTGATGTCTTCAAATTTTTTCTTCAAAGACTTGAAGTTCTTGTAATACAGATATTTCAGTTACTTGGTTAGAGTTACAACAAGATATTCTATATTATTTGTGGCTATTGTTGAAAGGTCTTGATTCTCTAATTTCTTTCTCAGACTACTTACTGTTTGTATAAAGAAGGATTACTGATATTTGAATTACTTTCGAATCCAGCCACTATGCAGAAAGTTTTGATTAGCTGCAGGAGTTCTCTGATAGAACTTTTGGAGTCACCTATGTATACTAACATATCATCTTTAAAAACAGTCCTTTGAGTTCTTCTTCTTCCTTTCCAACATGTTCCTCCTTGCTATCTTTTACTTGTTTTATTGCTGTAGCTAAAAATACAAGAAACAGAGAGATACAGAATATATACGTACCTCAGCCTTGTCTTGTCCTTGAACTTAGTTAAATTGCTTTAAGTTTCTCTCTGCTTAATTTGATAGTGTTTATCAGCTTACCATATATTGCTTTCATTGTGTTTAGGTATGTTCCTTATATCCTGATCTATCTATGACTTTTATCATGAAGGACTGTTGGATAATGTAAGGTTTATTTTCTTTCATTTTACTTATATACTTGATTATATTGATGGATTTTCATATGTTGAACCATCTGTTCATCATTGGAATGAAGCGTACTTGATCATGGTCGATGTTTTTGATATGCTCTTGGATTCAGCTGCATTGTTTAGTATTGTTATATTAATGTTTATAAGAGAAATTGGTCTGAAAGTCTCTTTCTTTGTTGAGTTTTGTGATACACATAGCCATCTACAACATGTGTAATTTAAGGTTAAGTAATTTCTCAATGTGTATGAGTACCCTTGCAGTTTGGACATGTAGGTTTCGAACTGAGATGTCATCTTGGTGGAGTTTTCCTTGGATGTGTGGTGTTCTTTCCCATCTCTTTTGATTAACTTTGAAAGTCTATTTTAATGAATATTATAATGGCTACTTCAACTTGCTCCTTGGATCCATTTATTTTTTAAATATTTTACCAGCCCTAGATAGGTAGAGGTAATATTTATCTGTTTTTCTGAGGTGAATTTCTTGTATTCAACTGAATGGTGAATCTTTCTTTTGCATCCATTCTGTTAGCCCATATTTTTTTGTTTTTGTTTTGTTGTGTGTGTGTGTGTGTGTGTGTGTGTGTGTGTGTATGTGTGTGTGTGATTACCTTATTTTTTTTTTTTTTTTCTGGCTGGAGGTTACTTATTTACTGTGTTTTCTTGGGAGTAGAACACCTCCTTGGGGCTGGAGTTTTCCTTCTAGTATTTTTTGATAGTGCTGGGGTTTGTGGAACATTATTGTTTAAAATAGGTTTTGTCATGATATGTTTTGTTTTTTTCCCATCTATAAGGGTGGAATGTTTTGCTGTATATAGTAGTCTGGGATGGTACCTGTGGTCTCTTAGAGACCGAAACACATCTGCCCAAGCAACTCTTCATTTTAGAGTCTCTGTTGAGAAGTCCAATACAGTTATGAAAGGCCAGCCCTTATATGTTCCTTGATATATTCCCCTGTAGCTCTTCATATTCTGTCTTTGCTCTGTGCATTTACTGTTTTTATTATTATGTGGCTGGACAAGTTTCTTTTCTGGTCTAATCTATTTGTTTCACTGTAAGCCTCCTATATGTTTGTAGCCATCTCTTTCTTTAAGTTGGTAAAATTTTCTTTTGTGATTTTCTTGAAGATATTTACTGGGCCTTGGGGGTATGACTCTTTCCTCCATTCCTATGCCTTTACAGTTTATTTTGATTTTTCTAATCAAATTATTCAAAAATTGGGTGTGTATATGAATACTCAAACCTGTTAAAGTCTTTGGTCATGCTGTCTTATTGGTATTGTCATCTGAATCTTCTAATTCATCAACTTCATCCCTAAGCTCAACAATCTGCCTTTTTATATATTATTTCTGTAGAGGACATTTTTCATTGACATAAAAACAAACAAACAAACAGCAACCCTAACAACTCAAGGCTAGTAATGTCATGGATATGGGAGGAAAACCTACAGCCACTCCTCAACTAAAGCAGCATATTCCCTAACGACAATCAGACTATGTCCTCATACCCACAGATATATATAATCTTCACCTTTTCTCAAGAAAAACCCACTATAGGGAACCATCAAAAAATTAGTGGATACAAAAACATATATATGACCCAGTAAACATTATAGAGGAGAAAGTAGGAAATATTTAAGTGGTAGGGGATTTTACTGTGAAACTCTGTCTCTTAGTAATATCAAAGTCTCGCCAATATATATGCTTAAAAAATGAGCTGAACAAGTATGACACCAAAATATGACATGCAAAAGTCTATTGACAAATGAAAAGTCCATGAGACCTCAAGAGTACAAAAGTGTGGTAGCCAACTGGTAATGCTGAGAGTGGGAGAAATAGTCTTCTTCAGGAAAACAAAACAGTTGGATATATAATACCTAATAGTCACCGCTGAAAATATATAAGGAACAAAATACAGACTGAAAAAGTTATGTTTTAGAATATATAGGTATAAACATTTGCATATATACATATAGTAAGAATTATTGAAAAAAGGATGCCATAAGTTTGAAAGAGAAGAACAAGGATATATAGAGTAGGTAGAAGAAGAAAAGAAATGTAGAAATATTGTGATTATTTTATAATCAGAAATAATAAATAAAAATTAAAAGAAAAAGGAACTCATATAAGTTTACACTTCCTACATTTGAATGTATTACCTTTGGTTTAAACATTTCTACTATTTTTTTTTTATAATTTCTCTTGATTCTACCTCTATGGAGGTAGAACACTTTTGGAGAAGTTATGTTGATTTAATTTTTCTCATTCCCAGTATGTCTTCCATCAGTCTCGCTTAGCTTGGGTTCTTGGGTTAGGTTACTGGATGTTTTTAATCACCTATATCCTTTTAGCTTTTTTGCAACCATTTGAAATTTTAAATGGGACTGGTTATATGATAGATTTTTTTAATGACAACTTGCCACAGATTAGTGCCATCTGATAGCCTCAACTGTTAAGTTGTCCTGATTGCTTTAATTGATATTGAATACCCACCTGAAATGGGACAAAAACCTTCTAGTTGAAGCTCAGTTAAAAGGGCCACAGCAAAAGAAACAGTGTTTGCCTTCCTTCATATTCCTATGTTGACTGACTTTATTGCTGCTCCTGTGAATTCTTTCACTGATATCACAAGTAGCATGTCTTATATTTCACCATTGACTGAGAAACAGCAACTATCAAGAAACTGTCCTGGTTAGAACACTGAAGAAGTATTTTAACAACTATTTCAACAGACTTGGTGTAATAAATTATACACACACCACACAAACACACACACATACACAGTGTTGTGTGTGTGTGTGGTGTGTGTGTGTGTGTGTGTGTGTGTGTGTGTGTGTGTGTGTGTGGCTGCCAGCATGCCAGCAAACCGATCAGTGCAGAGAAACAGCACAAAGGCATCATTGATTGTGTCGGGAGAATCCCCAGGGAGCAGGACTTTCTCTGTCCTTCTGGAGGGGTAACCTGGACCATGTATTCTTGTACTTCCTCACTCAAGCCCTAAACTTTGCTTTCAAGGACAAGTAAAAGCACATCTTCTTGGGAGGTGTGGATCGTCATAAGCAGTTCTGGCGCTACTTCGCCGGTAACCTGGCCTCTAGTGGGGCAGCTGGGGCCACCTTCCTCTGTTTTGTCTACCCGCTTGACTTTGTTAGGACCAGGCTGGCTGCCAAAGTGGGCAAGGGATCGTCCCAGCATGAGTTCAATGGGCTGGGCAACTGTCTCACCAAGATCTTCAAGTCTGACTGCCTGAAGGGTCCCTACCAGGGTTTCAGTGTCTGTTCAGGGCATCATCATCTACAGAACTGCCTACTTCGGAGTCTATGACACTGAGAGTTTATAATATATAAACCATTTTCGTTTTATTTTATGTTTTTATTCTTTTTTCTTTTTCTTTCTTTCTTTTTTTAATTGTTATTTTTATTAGATATTTTCTTTATTTACATGTCATATGATTTCTCCTTTCCTAGTTTCCTCTC
>JADRCD010228080.1:0-10083 GCA_019843815.1 Montemys delectorum | reverse complement strand
GAAAAAGGAAAGAAAGCAGGGAGAAAGAAAGGAAAAGAAAAGAGGACTGCTCAGGACTTACTGCATCTGTGACCACCAGAGTAAAATCTTCTCTTCTTTCAATTGCAATCTTTATATATAAAACCTCTCAAAAAGAGTTAAAAAATATGCATACAACAAAAAATATATACAATGATAGTACAAAGCAATGATAGCAATGATAGTACAAACACTTGACAAAATTTAGAGAAGATAAGAAAACAGGAAGTACTTAATTTTGAACCTAAAGATATTGAGGATAAAGATAGGTATTGAACCTACAGTGCTACCTCTATCTCTGCTATCAAAACAGGCTGAAATGTGTTAACATCATGAAAGATCACTAGCTGGGTAAAGGTCAGTATGCTGATTTACAAAAGCAGATGCAATTTCCTGATTCTATTTTCTTACAATGTACTTTAGTAGCTTTAAGATTATGGAATAATAGAAAAAGAAGAAAAAGGTCTATGTTAGATAGATTATGCAAAGACCCATACTTTTACTGGCTTCTTACATAGCATAGGATCTGCTAAAAACAGGACAATAGCATATACAGTTGAGAATGGGTATTAATTGAAACTTTAGCTTTTTAAAATGTAAATGCACAATCTAAATAGTTGTTAGACTTTTAAAAGCACCTATGGATGAATGGATTAAAATTACTGCTGATATTGACATTAATGGCTATGTAGTTGGACAAGCAGTGGCCAATAATCCTACATTACAAAATATCTCCCCCCCCCTTTTTTTTGGAGAGAGACAAGGTCATTTGAAAGGGGATTGTAGACAAGGATATTCTATAAATTTCTCTAGAAGAACTCAGCCTTCTGGGATTTGTAAAAGGTATGATATGGGTAGGCATTGGACAAATGAATGCAGATCATCAAGAGCTAGGTGAGATAATCCCTTGCCAATGGAAAGTACCTAAAGGGGTTAACTTAAACCCTTTGCAACAAACAATATGACTCAGGCATTTCCTATCAGAATTTCACAGAGCAACTAGAGAAAACTAAAGTAGGTATTGGAGACACTATATACTGACATATTACATAATATAGTTTGATTATTTCTGTGTTTAAGTGGTTGAAAAGCCTGACTCACTGGCATGGAGCCAGGCTAGGAAATTGAACGCCTAATTGTCTAGATACTTGTCAACTCATAAAGTTATAGTTATACCTTGATAAATAGAAAAAAGAATAAGATTAGCTGAAAGACACTGGGTTGTAGGGAAAGAAATCTGCTGAATTAAATTAACATATACATTTTAAAGATGTTTTAATATCGGAATGGAAGTCTGGGAATATCTTGTGTTGGGAAGGAGGTTTTGTCTACATTTCCACAGGGGATAAAGAACTATGGGTTCCATCAAAATTAATGAGGCACTGGTCCAAGCTGAGGTCATGCAGTTCTGTTGAGTTTGTGCAATCAGTGCAGTTCAGTTTGTGGAAATCAGAGGCAGATTTTAAAGCAGAACAATCCAGTGAAAGCTCTGTAAGACAAGAATTTCAAGTCTCTGAAGAAAGAAATTGAAGATGTCCGAAGATAAAAATATTTCCCATGCTCATGGGTAGATAGAATTAACATAGTAAAAATGGTCATCTTACCAAAAACAGTCTACAGATTGAATGTAATTACATCAAAATTCCAAAACAATTCCTTATCATCTTTGAAAGTACTGTTCTCAATTTCTATAAACAAGCAAAACATCCAGGATAGCTAAAACAATTCTGAAGAAAAAAAAACCTTCTGGAATTGTTCTTTTTCAAGTTTTACTATAGAGAAATAGTAATAAAACTGCATGGTATTGGTACAGAATCAGACAGACTGAGCAATGACATTGATTTAACTAGCCAAAAATAATCCTACATGCCAATAGACACTTAAATTTTGACAAAGAAGCCAAAACCATACAAAAGGGAAAAAAAGCCATACTCATCAAATTTTGCAGGTCTAACTTGGTATCTGCATGTAGAGGACTGCAAATAAACCTGTACCTATAACCCTGTATAAAAATCATACCCCAAGTGGGTCAATGACCTCAACATAAAACTAGATACACTACATCTACTAGAAGAGAAAGTGGTGCATGACAAAGCTTCCTGAACAAAACACCAATAGCTCAAGCATTAAGTTCAACAATTAATAAATGGGACCACATAAAACTGAAAAACTTCTGTAAATCAAAGGACACCTTGTGTAAGGCAAAACAACAGCTTAGGGATTGGAGAAAGATCATCACTAATCCTACATAGAGGCCTAATATCCACCATATATAAAGAACACATGAAGGTAGACCAAATTTAAAATGGGGTACAGAGTGAAACAATTTTCAACAGTGGACTCTCAAGTGATTAAGAAACACTTAAGGAAATGGTCAAAATCCTTAGTTATAAGGGAAATGCAAAGCAAAATGACTCTGATATTCCACTTTATACCCATTAGAATGGCTAAGATCAAAACCTCAAGGAACAGCACGATCTAAAAAGGATGTGGAACAAGGGGAACACTCTTCCCTTGTGGGGGGCGGAGTACAAACTTGTTGAACCACTCTGAAAATAAATCTGGTGGTTTCTGACAAAATTGAGTCTAGTTCTACTTCAAGATCCGATATACACAGGCAGGACTCTCAGTGGAGGGATAAGAACACCAACTCACTCACAAAATCTTAGACTTAAAATTAGTCCTGAAGGCTCAATTCCCCAGTGTAGGGGAATGCCAGGACAGGGAAGCAGGAGTGGGTGTGTTAGTGAGCAGGGGCAGAGGAGTGGGATAGGGGGGTTTTCAGAGGGGAAATGAGGAAAGGGGATGAAATTTGAAATGTAAATAAAACAAACATTAATAATAATAATAATAATAATAATAATAATAATAATAATAATAATAGTATAGCAGGGATAAATGTGTAGCAGAGACTGAGGAAATGACCAACCAATGACTGGCCTAATGTAATACCTATCCCACAGGCAAGAACCAGTCCCTCACACTACTAATGATACGCTATTATCCTTGCAGCCAGGAGCCTCCCATAACTATCCTCTGAGAATTTCCACCCAGAATCAGACATGATTGAAGCAAATGCAGAGACCAATAGTCAAACATTTGGTGGCTTGGAGAGTCTTGAGGAAGCATGGGAGGAAAGTATGAGGAACCCAGAGGAGTAGGAAGTAACCATAAATAGCAAAATAGTCAACTAACCTGAACCCTTAGGGTTTCCCTGAGACTGAACCATCAACCACAGAGCATAGATAGGCTGGGCCTAACCATGTATCCTCAATTCGTGTACTAAACCTCATACCATTTTCAGTCTTGTACAATAACCTTATTTCTTAAACCAATTACAAAATTGAAACATTTTGCAGATAATATCTATCTCCATCACATCTAGGAATGCTTAAGGTCTATGTTATCCCCTATCTCTATAGATTAACTGTCAAAGTGCCTGTCTGAAGTCAATAATTTCAGCTGTTGAGTAGACCTTAGACTTTCTCTACTATTTAAATTGTAATTCAAGATATTTTCCCCAACTTGTGATTCTCCTAACACATTATTTCTTAAACCATTAAGTAATGGACCAATTATAAATGCATATATGCATAAATACAAACACACACATATCTATAAATTAGAAGAATTTTATCCACATAAGTAATATATATTCATTTTTATATGCCATTTTATATACCATGACATGGTACACATCATTACTAACATCCTGTGATCAATATTCTCCTCTATCCATCAACATTTTAATGTATGCTAATCAAAATTTGCTTTTCTTCTTAACCAGCCACAATTACATTTTACATCCATTAGGAACTTTCAACTTCAAAATCATGTATTTACTACTTCCTTTGTATAACTACTCACAAAGTTAAATATGCCTAAAATGAGTATATGGGGAAGAGTATGAAACTACTTTACAACCAGAAGTTGTCATATCATTAAATTAATCCTACGAAGTTATTCTGTAAATGATGACTTACCATGAATTAAAATAAATCCAATTAATATTTCTTTCCACTTTTACCACAGTCCTTTACATCATAATTTATGATAATTACATCTGTCTGGTTGCTTATTCTTTAATAATCATTTGAATATTCTTCTTGTTCTGGTTTCAAAATGTGTACAACATCTGCCTACTTCATGAAAACTCTACTTCCAACATTATATTCCAGCAGAGTATCCCTTACCTTATAGTAAAAGCTTTTAAATTTAATCATCTTACTTCTGTACTTGAATTCCATAGCTACAGCTGAACCTTTTATGAATATAAGCAATTTAAAAAATTTATATTATACTGCTGTTGTAAGGTCATGTCTTGTGAGATTAAAACTCTCCATCTTGATGGGGATCATATTAAGAGAGAGGAAATCAAAAAGGAGGAGAAACAATGGATTATTAAAAAAAAGATAACAGAAGACAAGTAAAACAGTCAAACAATCAGATATTCTAAGGTGAAAGTCTTTAGGACACAATATGATTGCAGGCAATGGAAAACAACAGGATATTCTAAGGGGAGGTACAATATCCCATATTACAGGGAAGTTTCTTAAACACATGAAATAAACAACAGAAAGACCTCGGAAATTCCCTGAAATTAACCAGATTCACTAGGTACATCTATCTCCATGAAATGTTAAGTGGGAAGGATTTCTAAGAGATGGTCTTAGACAAGACAAGCTGAAAGAAAGAAGCAGAAATAAGCCCAGCCACATGGTCTAGAGAATCACAGACAAACTAGAATGCCTGGAAAATGTTAAGAACAAGTGAAATACCTAGCAAAGACATTCTTCAATGTGTTGAGATTCCTCCAGGTAGTGCAGCGTTCCAGATTCCCAGCCCTAGTTGCTATCACCCATGTTGAAATGGGCTTTTCATGATGCAGCTATTTTTGAAGAGAGATACACTGAGTCTCGCATGGTGATTTGAAACCTCAGAGCAAAACCCCGTTAACATATTTCCTCCAGCAAGGACATGACTCCTAATTCTTTCAAATAATGCCACTCCCTGATGATTAAGCAATCAAACCTATGAGCCTATGGGATACATTGCTATTCAAACCACCACATTCCACTTCCTGGCCCCTGTAGGCTCATTGTCAAAACATAATGAAAATATACATCCAGTCCAACTCCAAAAGTTTCCACAGTATCACATTCTTCCCATTGTTTAAAAATCCAAATTCAATGCCTCTTCCGAGATTCAAAGCAATCACTTAACTATAGGCTCCTATAAAATCAAAGTAAAAAACCAGATTACCTACTTCCCATACACAGTGACACAGACTATACATTACCACCCAAAAGTGAGGAAAGAGAGGGGTAAGGAAACACTGAACCACAGAAAGACTAAAAATCAGTAAGGTAAATTCCAAATTCTGAATCTACGTGTCTGATGTCAAAGTGCTCTTCAGATCTCTAACTCCTTCCATCTTTGTGCTGTATGCAGCCTACATATCTGTTTAGCAAGTATTCCATGGCTCTGTCATCCCCAACATCTTGATGTCTCCAATAAAATCTAGGGTTCACCTTTACTGCTTTATGTAATGGCTTCTCCTGGCCTCCATGCATAGACACCTATGACACATTCATTGCCTCAGTGGCTTTCCTTAAGACCAAACGGAGATTATACAACCTCTTTCTTGTATCCTTACTCTAAAGTAGGAATCGTGTGGCTGAAGCTTTCAAGTGCTGCTACTTAATTGAGCTAGAACCTGGTCCTGTCATTTAAATATAGTATCATTAGCTATCTGTGTTGATGCTTTGCATTACTGATTAATCATTTCTTTAACTCCTCACAAATTGGAAGCTTAGATATGTGTGGCACCTTGTCTTCAGGGCACCCCTCGATTTATTCCATTGAGCATCAGAATTTTCTTTAAACATTTTACCTCTTTGAGCACAGGACTTAGTGCTATAACACTTCCTGGTGCTTTTTTTCCTCCTCAAATGGTATTTTCTTGTTTGGTTTGGATTGAGGTTTTTAGCTCAACTGTTCTTTATACATCTGCCGAGTAGTGGTCACAAATAATGATACAAGAGAGTCAGTATGAGGCCTTTAAGAAATCTCCTCTGACAATGTCATTAATTCAAAATGGTTCATTTTAGCTTCAGGAAGATTTTTTTAGATAAGAACCAAAAGCAAGTCACATTCTTCACCAAAATTTTAGCAGAATAGTCTGGGCCACTCATTAATATTCTTCTCCTCCTCTTGAGTGAGGTGGCCATAATCTACATTGAGTCCAGCATCACTGTCTTTTATGTTTTGACAGGATGCCCATTAAGCACCACTTAAGGTTTTCAACTGCTTTTCTAATCCAAAGTCCCAAAATCCACATTTTGTCAGCAAACAGCATGGTCAGGTCTAGCAAAGCAATACTCTATTCTTTTATACCATGTCCTGTCTTAGTCAGTGTTCTATTGTTGTGAAGAGATATCATGACCATGGCAATTTTTATAAAGGAAGGCTTTTAATTGGGTCTTGTTTACAATTTCAGCAGTTTAGTCCATTTTAATCAAGCCAGAAAGTGTGACAATATGCTGGCTGACATAGTCCTGGAGAAAAATACTAAGAATTCTATGACCAGACCTAAAAAGGACCTGAAAGAGAGACTCTGGGATTTTTAATGGTCTTTTGAAACCACAAAGCCCATCCTCAGTGAGACACTTCCTACAACAAAACCATACTTCCTAATCAATTAAAATAGTGGACCCTTCATGTCCAACTATTCAAATACATGAACCACTTGTGCCCATTTTTATTCAAACCATCATAATCTATCTGGAAAAATTTGTATAAAACTTCAAATTTAGTAAAACATAATTTTAATACACCTATACAGGAGTTTCTTCCTGATGACTTCGCTCAATCTCTTCCATCAGCTTCCTGTCTATAAACACACTCAAATTCACAAATCACCTAAATATGAACTTTAACCATGCTTACCAGCAGTATGTATGTTCATAGGCATCTACTAAACTGAAGTATTATGGAAGCAAAGAACCTTGTCAATATTTAACTTTCTAAACTTCGCTAATCACTCCATAAAACTATCTTTATAGTGTTCATTACCTTAGAAAGCGTTAGAAAACTAACAAAACTGTGATTTTGTAGTCATTGTAGTAGAAAATATAGGATATACTTATTGAATACTCTGAACATATATATAAACATTCAATGCATTGCTTAGTGAGAAACTTGAGAGATGGCTCACCCGTTAAAAGGACTTGCTTCTCTTGAAGATGATCTGAATTCATTTCCTAGCACTCATACATATATATCAGTTCACAGTAGCATATAACTGCAGCTCCTGGGGATTTAACATCCATTTCTAACCTCTACTAGAGCCTAACTACATATAATCACACAAACACACACACACAGACACACACACACACACACACACACACACACACACTTTTTTTAAAAGATAAAAATCTTTAAAAATAGGTTCATAATTGCATTTAACAAAGGTAACAGTCTAAAATATATTTCATATTATATGTATAAAAACAATAAATACTAATCTCAAGAAATGCTGTAAAATATTATTAGTGAATAGTAGATCTGCAACTCAAAGCTCAACTCAGCTGGTCAACATCAAAATTCTGTGTTAACCTTTGCATTACTTTACTACACACACATCAGTGAGTTAACCCAGGTTTTAAGGAGAAAAGACAGTAATGTGTTTTTAAATCCTTTTGAAAAGATCTAGATAATATCTAACCTCATTAAGTTTATTCCCTACAGAGATATTCTTCAGCAGCTGTAAGAAATGCTGCTTTTACCTTTAGTTTCTTAGCTGTATTGATTTTGGCATTCAGGTCTTGTTAGGGCTTAGGATATAAATTTTATGCCTGTAAAAATTTCCATTTTGTTAATGTCTTTTATATGGCAAATTCCTCTTGTTCCTTATTATGGTCTATGAGTGTAATGATTGGGTAATGATATCCAATATTCAGAATCATTTTATATATATACACCATATGCATGCAAATTCAGTTTGCCTAATACTTTGCTTTTTAATTTGCATTTTCATAGAAACAGTTGAGTATTATGAGGTAAAATTATATTGACTGGTCTCAGTATCTTAGTAAACTAAATCATCATTATATGAGAAATGTTTGAAGGCATTAATTATAAGTGGATTATGAAAAATATTCTCAAGGTACACATCTTGAGTTATAATGTGATAATAGCTACATGTCCTAAAGATTTATTTTTGAATTAGAGCACATAGTCAATGCTTTGATTACAAAATAAGAATGACTTCCCAAGCAAAACATTCTTGCTTTTTTAATGTGAGAATATAAAAATCAAAGCAATTCTTTTCGCTTTTTCTTTAAATTCATGCAAGCTAGAATGTGTTTATGTAACTCTATGCTAGTATTAATTAGAAGCAAATTATGTTATAATACTATAAATCTCATAATGTACAAAGTGTATTAAAGGATTTTTGTTCCTGTTTCCACATGTCTTAGCAAGCTTCTACTTGAACGACTATCTGACTAAATATTACTGTTAACAGCTGCATGAAGAGATTTTATAGATAAAACTACAATTTTAAATCTGAAAATTGGGTAATTAATGATATTACATAATTAGAACTAAGACAAACTATTTACTGTAAGGCAAACAATCTCTCAGTTATGAATAAGGTCTGAGTAAGATACAGAGATGCCATAGAAGCAATAAGTTGCCATCATCTACTTTACATTGAGGCAGGACTTGAACCTGCACAACAAAACTCAATCATAAGAAAAAGGAAACAAGAACTTCAATCTACACAAAGAGCTTAATGAACAGCTGAATAAGCAGAAGCAGATGCACTCATGGGGTCTCCAGAAAGAATGAGAGGATTACAGATGTCATGATTTGGGTCTTGTGAAGGATGGAAAGATTTTAGTGACTCAACTACATTCTGTAATAGGTTTTCTTCATTTTAAGCTATTAAGTATCTTATGATTTCTCAAATAGCAATTAAGACTCCATACAGTTGTTTTAAAAGTCTCACATAATTAGAGAAGTCAGTATCTCATGGAGAGTCTCTATAGCTTAGTTTAAGTAGAAGAATGGTCAAAAGCTGAGAACTTGTTAGTGAAATTTTCTGCCCCAAGAGAAAAAATATATTACAATGTTTTGTCATGTACTTGATTTTTCAAGAATATGAATATGATTGCAATGTATTTATTTAGAAGATATGAAATACAAGAATACAAGCAGTGGTTTACTTGAGAGTTAGGATTGTCTCTGGTAGAGAGTTAAGCCATCAAATAAAAGGAATATGATTTCAGAATGATATACGACTATGTATCCAGGAGAATAGTAGACCAGAGATTGACCTGACAGGAGGATAACAAATTGGGTTAAATTCATTTTTAGAATTATAGCACATTTTTTCCTCCAGAGACTGTAATGTAAGGATACCTGATGTCTGTCCTTAGTGTCAGCAAAATAACTTCCTTAGCCAATCTCTCCATTACAGAGATAGAGATATTAGTTCCTCAAATTTTCTATTTCACACGAAAAGATTTTGTGATGAAAGCAGCTAAGACATCAGTGTTTTTCTTTGCCATGTAAATTGTACAGAACATTTCAGGATAATTCAAAGGAAAGTCCTTGCTTTCTAAACCCTAAGGTCTGTGACTGAAGGCAACTGTTATTGTGAATTCATTTTCTTAAACCTTATCATGCATGAGAAGTTGAAGAATTATTAGTTTCCTTAAATTGCCTTCGGGCTTGTAGATTTAAAAATCAACAGTTAAGAAATGTTCTTATATTCTGACCTACTTAACAGAGTTGACAGCTATTTTATTCATAGTCTTAAATCTTTTTCTTTAGGTTTATCTGTCAATTTGCTGTGTTATAGTTTAGGCTCTTGTACTGACATAGTTTCTCTCCTGTGATGCATGAATGCTGAAATGCGTAAGCTCTTCATTACTGGAGTTCTGAACATTTCATCTAGCCTCATGGTCATGAATATTACCTAGATGCTGATAAACTTCTAGGCTGATATGTACTTATAGGCCATTATCTCTAGCACTCTTGGCAATCGACTTGATA
>JADRCD010228079.1:0-14052 GCA_019843815.1 Montemys delectorum | reverse complement strand
TCTAACATCTGTCTTTATCTTTACCCCATTATCTTCTCAATCTCCTCCTCTTTACATTCCAATTTAACTTTTAAATTTCCATAGAAAGCTTTTTCCTGACTATATATTTTACTTATATGTTTTATAGTAATTTTATATGTTATACATTAGTTAATATACTGATTAATATGCTATATATTAATTAATATATTATATGGTAGTTGTTTTAAATAATATATTATGGGCATATATAGGTAGACAGGAACATTGTAGTTATTTATCTCATTATCTTATTTTTAAATTCCTACACTGGTTTCTATTTGAAAGTCAAATAGTTTATGAATCTGTTAATTTTCATTCTTTATTTCTCTAAGGTTGATTATAACATTCAAGACCACAGGATTTTTTTTTATTCTTTGCTGATGGCTATTCCATCCAGTCCAGTCCCTTTAATGATGCCTGACTTAAAATAACTATACTATTTAAAAGGGAAAGATAAGATGCAGAGGAGGCAAATTTATCACACCAACCTTGAATTGAGTGACATGACAGAAATACTCAATTCATAAATAAATAATTTAATGTAATAGAACCATTACATTAAATTCTTCATGGACCATACTAATAGAATGAAATTAAATTCCATTAAAAAATTTAAAAGCCCAGAATCCACAAATATACCCTTGTATTTTCAGGCACGGACTATTACTAGAGTTTGGCCCTGAATATATGAAAAAGTAGAACTTTGTGAGATGTTAAAACTTGAGTTTAAAAATAAGGACAAGGATATTTATACAAAGCATTGGGTTTTTAGTCAATCTATTTTGGGAGGTTTTGTGGATGTATGGCATAAAAATTCTTGACATTTCAGAGTGACTATAATAGATGAGTAAGGAAGTACCCATGGAGGTCAGAGGAAAGAAGTAGGCTTAATTGTCTAAAAGAATATCACGGACAAGACTATTTCATTTTGCCCTTCTGGCAGATCACTGAAATAATTTGATGCTCAGCCAATGGATATAAAAATATTTTTAGAGTATAATCTCTATGCCCAGTTAACTCAAAGACAAATTGCTTTTGAGACCATCACTGATGGGACCAGAGTAGTTGCAGATCTATTGCTACTTCCAACATTAGCTTACTAGCTGGAAAAATATCAGCTATTTTCCAACGCCTGTGTGTTATTATTTCTTGGCTGTATTGAACACACTACTTTTCCTGAAAATGTGTTGCTTCTGTGGTGCAGAACTTGATTCCATTTCTGCTAAATAGAAAGCTTGAATCTTTGTCCTTGAGGCTATTGTAACTGAGATGTGAGTAATAGCCAAGGAAAGCCACGTGTAGACATAGAGATGTGTAAACATTCACCTTCCCAAATGTATCTTTGGTTCAAAATAGAAGGAAATTATATTAAAAAAATACATTGGAATAGTTAAGTAAGGGGCTGGATGACTCTATATTGTTTCCATTTGGGAGGAATACTTGTAAGCAAATTTGGTACAAAAATTTGTAATGTTTCCAGAACTTTATTTTAGGTTATAAGCAGAATTACACTGTGAAAAAAACTGCTTTGTGTGTAACATTACTTGTTCAATATCATTATTTAGATAAAAATAAAGGTTAATGTTTCATTTTTGCAAATATGGATACTTTTAAGCCCAATAAAAAGTTCATGCTTTTCTGTCAGTCATTTCATGTTCCTCAAGAAAGAGGTAATGAGAATAAATCAAATCATAAGAGTTGCATAGTTTTCTGGAGAAATTAACAGATGTCCAAAACTCTCAATTTAGTTGTAACATTAATCTCCTTTTTGGGAAAAAGAAGCAACCTATTTGTTTTATATTAATCTTTTAAGCCAAGGAAAACTTGTTTTTAAAAATAGATCATCTCTGCAGATATGGGTAGCACTGGCTTGACTGAATAGATTATCAAAAATAAAAATAATTATATAATAAGGCATATGAGGTTAATCCTAGCACTTCAATAGATAGGTAGACACACATGATAAGTTTCAGACCAGCTAGGACTACACAATGAAACCTTGTCTCAAAAAAAAAAAAAAAGGAAGATATGAAATTGTTAAAGGAAGGGGCTATGGATAATATGAAAGGATTGGAGGCAGAAATTGGGTATTATCATATTTCATTGTATATAAAATTCTTAATAAAGAAAAATGTTCAAATAAATTATTTAATATTAGCTAAGTGATGATTATTACTAACCATCAATTTGTCAAAACTCAGAACCACCTAGAAGAAGAGACTCTAGGAATATCTGTGGGGAATTATTTTGGTTAAATCAATTGAAGGGCAAAGTCACGCCCACCATGGGTAGCACCATTCCCTAGGAAGAAGACCGTGGACTGTGTAAGAGTAAAGAAAATAATCTGAGCACTGGCAGGCTGCACTAATTCACTGTCATCTGCTCTTCAATATAGATAGACACGATTATCTGCTTCAGATGTCTGCTGCCTTAACTTCCTGAAATGATAGTTTATAAAACTAAAATGAACCCTTTCATTCCTAAATGGTGCTTGTCAACATATCACTGTAGCTAGAAAAGAAAGTAATCAATAGTTAATTCCTAGAACAATTTAATACAGTAAATCAATTATTTAACCTCTGGAAGGTTGTTCTCTGTATCAAAAACTAACAAACAAAAACATTGTTTAGTTTTTAAACAATTAAACCTATAAAATTAGATTCCTACTTAAAGAATATAAAATTCGATTAACTCATTGCATCCCTGTTCTTGGGATTATCTAGGGAATTTAAAAGGGGTAAAAGAAGTGCTCAGGGCTTGAAAGTTGGCTCAGTCAGTAACCTTGAGACCTGGGTTTGAATTCCCAGAACATATAAAAGCCATAGTTGGCAGCAAGATTTTGTAACTACAGATCTGGAATAAAGAGACAGGTGGACCTTTAAAACTCATTGGCCAGTCTATCTACAAAAATTGGTGTGCTTCAGGTTCAGTGAAAAAAATTAAAACATGTCTCCAAAGAACCAAAGACCTCTATACTTATCTACACCCATGTGCTTATGTACCCTCACACATTTGTATACACACCCGTATTAACAAGTACATCCACCACACATCCACAAAAAGAGGCGAGGCGAGGCAAGGCGAGGCGAGCACAAGACAGAACTAAAAGTCAGAGTTGTATTGATTACTTTCATCATTTAATACTTGTTGCTGAAGCAAATCCCCAGCCTGTCATCCACTGAGGATACATCTCAGTCCCATTATGACCTTGTTTCCTCTCCTTGAATTTGGCCATGAGCAGTCCTTTTAAAGTTGATTCTCATCAGACAAGTATCTCAGAGATATGGAAAGTTGGCAACTTGAGTCATATATGATGCTTCACACTCAAAGAACTAGACCTAAGTCCACTGCATCTCTCAGCAAAGTGTCTTTCCAAAGAATTGTCTGTTTTACATGGTTCTTTTTTTTTTTCCTTCCCTTAATATCCTAATCAGCTCTTCCCCTAACACAGCATGAGAGGCTGAGAATTCTAATACTAACTGACTTGGTTTGACCACATAGGAACTATAGAGTTGTGTCCAAGTAATTTCACAAGTGATGTGTTAGAACGACAGCTCACGTCAGAACATACCACACACTAGGCCAAAACAGTTCCATGAGTAAGAGGTTGAATTGAAAGGAGAGAGGGGGCAATAGCAGAGGAGAGAGAGAGAGACAGACAGACAGAGAGTGAGAGAGAGAGAGAGAGAGAGAAAGAGAGAGAGAGAGAGAGAGCGAGAGGAACATTCCCCGTGTGTGTATACATATATATGGATTTTGAGTAGTGGCACTTAGGTAAAGGTGGGAAGCAAGCCCAATGGATTCTGGGAATATGGCAGCTGTTGCCCTGGCAACAGGTCTGAGGCCCGCCCATGTGACGTCATGGGCTTTGGAGGCCCTGATGCCAACAACAAGGACAGCAGATGCTTTAGTTACTGCTTTACATCAAAATCTTTCCAACTATATATCTGAATCCCGGAGTAGTCGAGATAAAAAGCTATATGTGTATTGTGTGTGTATGTATGTATGTATGTACTAGATTCATAAACAAATAAAAATGCAATGAAGCTCTTCTTTATAGACCATAGTAAAAGAATGTATTTAAATTCCCATGAAAGAAATCTAGAATCTGCAAATATACCCTGATATTTGTTTGTGTGGGGGTGGGGTGGGGGTGGATGTGTGTGTGTGTGTGTGTGTGTGTGTGTGAGAATATGTGTGTGCATTGTTATGAGGGGCTATTTTTAAGAGTTTGGAAAAATAAAAGATTTTAAAAAGGATCTTGGCAGTGTCATAACTAGAATCAGTGGTAGGTAAGTGTACTGACCACACAAGTCAAAAACTTGCCTTACTTCATTTTTTCAACAGTATTTCACTAAATTAAAAATATTCTGGTCCAAATATTCCTTCACATGTCTTCTTAAGTATAAATTCACAAATATTAGATCACACAAATATTAAATTTATACTCTAAAACAATAAATGTCATAAATATGTTCTCCCAATAATAATTAGGACATTGGAAATGTCTATAAGTACTGGGAGTCATTCTACTTCTTTTTCATGTATTGAATATTCATACAAAGTGCACTCTTAGCACTAAATCAGCTTCTTGTCCATAAAAGGCCCATTGATACCCAGACGAGACTTTCTCTTCCCTGTCAAATAGAAGACCGCCCACTATTCCCTGTCCTTTCTGTCACCATGAAGAACAGGGAACATTTTATTCTTTCCAAGAAATGACCTTTCAAATTTAGTAACAGCATGTTCTGTTCCTCAGGAAACAAGGGAAGATCGAGACAGGACACGGCTGGACTCCATGGTGCTGCTCATTATGAAACTGGACCAACTTGACCAAGATATCGAGAATGCTCTCAGCACTGCCTCCTCTCCATCCAGCACCCCAACAAACCTGCGGCGGCATGTCCCTGTGAGCTGCCTGCTCCTTACTCTTCTTCGTAGTGGAATGGCATTCCTCCATGTCTGTTCTGCTGTAGCTATTAGTGTTTTGTTTTGTTTTGTTTTGTTTTGTTTTGTTTCGTTTTTCAGAAAACTTGGGAGGACCCTCAGCCTTGGCCCACATTAGGCAAATGATCTTCCACTTAGCTGTATCACTAGCCCTCTTTTTAACTTCGAGACACAGACTAAATAAGTTGTCCAGGCTGCCCTTAAACTTGTTTTGGAGCCCAGACTGGCCTTGAACCAGCTATCTTCCTGCCTTAGCCACTCAAGAAGCTAGGATTACATGTCTGTGCCCACTAAGCACAGTCAGAATAGGACCCCCTTATTTCATATGGGCTCTCTTACAAGTGAAACACTTTTGATGATGTCATCCACTAATAAATGAAACAGAACCCCATAGAGATTACTCAGTCGTTTCTATATGTCACACAGAGGGTCCATAGACACAAGGGTGACTACAAAATACTTAACATTAAAAAGAAAATAAAGCAAGCTTAGGAAATTCTTCTTCTTGAGGATTAAGCCCTCTTGGTTGTAGTGGTGGCTTGTCTCTATTTACTACTCTTCAGTGACATGATACACTCCATTGCAAATGCTGTGTCTATCTTGATATCTACCTTACCTCCAGTTTTTCAAGTTATGACTGATTACGTCTAAGACATGAATTATATTATTCTATAAACTTATACTGCATGTTTTTCATGCAGTGTAAGTTTAATATTTTCCACATGGAAAGATGAATAGATGAATGGAATAATGGGTAGATGGATAGATGGATGGATGGATGAATAGAAGGATGAATAGGTTGTTAGATGGGTAGATAGAAAGATTGGTAGATGGAAAGATAGGTGGATAAGTGGGTTGCTGGTTGGGTAAATAAATAGGTAGTTGGATAGGTGGGTATATGGGTAGATGCAGGTAAACTAATCCTGCTTACTGCAAAAAAATAAGTCATATGAAAGTGACTTGTTAGAACTCTAAACTATGCTATAAAAAAGAATGAAAAGACAGAAGTAAGAATTTTATCCCATTATGTTAATATAACAGATGCTCCAATGGGATTCCAAAACTCAAAATAAAATAAAGGAGAAACAAATCCTGAAATTCGCTCTCCCCTCTAAATATTTAGCTTCATATTTAATAACTTATTTTATGTAGATCTAATATATAAAGCATAAAGCTTAACTGTAAATAAGCCATCCCTTTTCTACTAAACAAGGATTTGCATTATAATATAGTAAATGAACCACATCAAATAATTTTAAGTGAGATTCAAAATGTAGAAAATCACATAAGCAAATTTGATGCCTTCTGAAACAGAATTGAATAAAGCTAGATTTCAATCTTGAAAGTTCATAAAAATGAAATTTTAATTTTTGGTAACCTTAATAACTTTCCTTACCCTTAAAGATTCATTTCAAATATGTTCTCTACTAGGAGCCATACCTAAATAACTCTCTAGGAAAACCCTAGTCCTTCTCTTTCTAGTGATGCCCTAGTTATTTGTAAATAGTTTCATTCTAGCAAATAGAAAGGGACTCTATAGAATCCTTTATAGAAATAAGAGAAAAATCCTGTTTCCAATATTTCAATCAAATTAAACTTTCATATTCATTTACTCTAGCACCTTTAAGCCAGAAATGTCCTATTTTTCATGAGCTCCTAGGTGCCTCTTTAATGTTCATGGGCTCTAGAGTATGGACTTCGTTTTTAAAGTTTTCTACAATGAGTTGTGAATCTTGCCTGCTTTAAACCTCTCCCTTCTCTAGAGTTCCATTCAAGTTTTCTAAGTCCCCATGTATTAAATATAAAATCATAGCTGATACTTGTATCAAATATCATATTTTTTGTCTCCATTTCAGAAAATAAGCTACCTGTCCCCTACATACTAGACTAGGCTCATTCTTATGCAATAAAAATAAACCAAAGACCATTAACTAATATACATGATAATTAAATCATTTATCTACATCTGTTTTATACATCTATATAAACTATAAATTTGACTTTAATATTTCATTCAGTATCTCAGAATATTACCATAATTATTACCATAATTGTTGCTGCTATAAACATAACATCCATTTCTAGGCTTTCAGTTTATCAATAGAGTTGGAACAAAACTAAATCGGTCAGCAGAGGCATTAGGAACGTTAGTGCCTGAAGGTAACTCAATAATTAGTGCCTGTTTTGGACCCCAGCTTTATAACTGACTAGCTGAAGCCTTAAAAATAATTGTCAAATTTCTCATCTGCATGTTCATGTAAGACAGATAGATATACACAAAGATTAACTATTTAACTTTTGCCTTCTTCTGGAGAGAGATGAACTAAAATACATAAGCATGCTTACATCTATCTAACCCAAAATGTGCTTGGCCATTGTTGATTCTCTTTGATTTCCCTCTACACTCATATGAGACACTGATCAAGGCATGATCAATACACATCCCTGAACCTCAAAACTACCTTTTGATCTTTACAATTTTCTAGGTCACACTTGCTCTTTTTCTCTGCATTGTTGTTGTTGTTGTTGTTGTTGTTGTTGTTGTTGTTGTTGTTTGGGGTTTTTGTTTTATTGTATTGTTTTGGTTTTGTTTTGTTTTATTGGTGTTTAAATATAATGGTAACACTTTTTTCATCTGCACTTTGAATTCACTTTGATAACTGTGCCATGGAATAAAAGGATTATGGTGTGACCTTAACCATCTGCCAAGAAGTACTAATCCAGGAAACTGCCTCAACCCCATCCTTTCTCTTCTGCTTATTTAACTTTAGCAGGAAGAACACAGAGCACAATGAAGCAATGACTCCTCCCCTAACCCACCTACCCTATACTTACAAAATTCCCAGAATGAATTTTCTATATAACAAAGAATATAAATAAAAGCAGAGACTGGGAGGATGAAGAACAACATTCAATTGAAGTAAAAAGTAAGAGGTATAGATTTAGACAAAGCTGCTTAGAGAAAACGTAACAACTGACTGTACTTTGATAGATTCTTGAAACTCTAAGAGCTAATGTCTTTGTCACCCAAAATCTTGACTTTCTCATGTTCTTTTTACCTAGTCTGTCTTCCTAAATTGATTCTTGGTCACTTTTCCATCAACTCTGACCTTCCTGCTCCTGTCCTCCACAGCATCCACTGTGGACAGTCCGTTAAGCCTAACTAATGATAATAATGTCTTAGAATGATGACAGATGGGAGTTGGTGCTAGAGGACAAAGCAGTAGTTGTTAGTGCACAATAAGCTTTGCATATGTTGCTTCATTTGTTCTCTTGGTCTGATGATGAGCATCTTGAGCCTCAGGAAGGATGAAGGATTTACTAGTGTCACACAGGTAGGAAGTAAGAAGTTTGTCAAAAGTCACACAGCTTGCAGGGCAATGGCGGTGCACACCTTTAATCCAAGCACTTGGGAGGCACAAGCAAACAGATTTCTGAGTTCAAGGCCAGCCTAGTCTACAGAGTGAGTTCCAGGACAGTCAGGGTTGAACAGAGAAACCCTGTCTTGAAAAACCAAAAAAAAAAAAAAAAAAAAAAAGTCACACAGCTTTTATGAATTACTTCCACATCTTTCAGAAAAGGCAACTTTCATTCTGCCACATTGTAAATCTTCCCAAGGCCTTTCTTCTCAATAGCCAGGTATTCTGAGTTTGACTCACTAATTGCTTTTTGTGAGAATGTATAACCTAGTGGATATTGATAATCTTTTGGAAGACTTCAGTCATGCCATAGAGAAGCTTAAGAAATAGATAGGCTAATGTCAAATCAGTGCCTGTGATGGAGTTTGTGCACTGTTGTGCAGTGTTTTCCAGTCTTCCTAATATTCACTGATCTTCTGTAGCTTAAGACTGTACATAATATACCATATACACTATATCAGCATGGAAGGAGGAGAAAGAGACAGCGGGCATTGTTCTTTTCATGTCAGACATAAAAACAAAAGCTTTTCTTTATCTTCGGTCAAACTCTATCCTGTTTCAACTCTTTCTTGACCCAGAATTTCTTGTTCTTTTTACCTAGCCTGTCTTCCTGAATTGATTCTGTGCCATTTTGCACCAGCTCTGTCCTAACTGCTCCTGGTCTGACATCCCAGGAGTAATCGCACTATTCTTAGCATTCAAGCTTGCTTCCTACATTGACTTTCACTGCTCTTCTAATGTCTGCTTCTTCTCCAGTTGTCTCCTCATCAGTTATATGTTGAGGACCTCAACACCCCTCTTCTTAATTTTGCTCTTTACTACTTCTTGCCCTACCCAGATTCTTGATTTAACCTTCCTATTGTAACATTTTTAATATTTTCCCTAGGAGTCACCTGGCTTCCATTGTCTTCTTCATAGTGAATACAAACAGTGACATCTTTTTTTTGTGATGTGAACAACTAAGTAAATGATGAATCATAACATTCCCACTATTCTGTGCCACATTTGGATTGTCTATAGACCTCTTCTATGGCATATACCACTCTAGCTAGATATTCAATCTATCTGACATGGTGAAAGCACAGGGTAACAATGATACTGAAGAGTCTGATGATGCTGTAGGGCATTAGGTGCATTCATTACCACAGCAAAAGTGGGCAATGGAACATTCAGGTCTTGCTCAACATTTAGTTTGCTGAAGATAGATAAATAGGGAGGAAGTCAGTGAGGGATTGTGAAAGAGTTGACCTGAGATTTCTCACAGTGAATTTCTCACTGGTGGAAATAAAGATTTCTATATAGCTTTATATCTATAGCCTTATGAAATTTCTTGTTTAGCTGTGTTTCAGGGACTCACCAAAACAGCAAAGTAACTATGTTAGGAGGTTGAGCTTTGAGGTCAGGACCTGAGATTTAATGCCACTTCTGCCATGGAATGTGAATGCAATTAAGAGATCTACCTTGTGCCTGGGTGTCATTGTCTCTTCAATTATTATAACAACCCCTTCCTCACAGGAAGATCAAGTTGAAACAAATACAAGGTATACTCTGTACAGAATAACAACCCAAGACTAATACATTGAAAAGAAGTTATTCTCATATTTATTATTGTATGGTTACAAAAATAAAAAGATTACCATGTTAACAACTTCATGAAGTAATGAATAGGAAGGCAAAACAAATGCAAAAGACCTGTTATACAAAAAAATATTTTTAAAATGCAAATTAAATGAATTACCTACTACTTGTAGTTATACACATAATGTTTATAAACTGCTTTTGTTGCTATCCATTTCATGTCAATTCAGTTTGAAATTCAAGTGAGCTATATTTATAGAATAATACATTTTTTGTTTCCCATGAAAAGACATAAAAATAAAGTCTAATCTGAAGTCATTCTAGGTGTAGGAAATTTGGTTGCAATTATATATTTCACACCTCCATGTGTGGACATACACACATGCATGCACACACACACACATGCATGCACACACACACACACACACACATACACACCACAAATGCACACATCTATTATAGCAGTGTTATTATTCATATTCATTTATATGCTATATATCTCTTAAAACATTCTGTCTATAGTAAATGACTTTCCATACTATTGATGGGTTATAATAAAGGGAAAAAGCATTACTCACATTTTGAACTAAGACTGGAAAGATGTTTTTCATGTGCCATTCACAAGGCCATGTGAGGAAGGCTAGAAGGCATTTTGTTACCTGTGTGATACTAAGTAAGTTACTGGAGGTCACACAGAAATGAAAGCTGCTGGTGGAAGGAAATGGGCATGTAGGAGACATTCGTGTGCCTTTTCTTATGGTTGTTCATTTGTCTTTTCACAGGATCTGGAATCAGGATGTGAAAGCAGAACAGACAGTATCGCAGTAAATCAGACGCCAGTGAATCTGTCTTCAGAGTCCACCAATCCATCATCCATTCCAGCAAGTAATTCTGGAACCAAACCCAAAGCCATGGTAAGTTGTACACAATCCCAGACTCAACAGTCAATGTTGCCAAACATGAGGTAAGCATTGATAGCCTTCTATTCAGTGTGGAAAGAAGACTGCTGGAGACTTAGCTGTGTTAATTTTATACTATTTACTGAAGTATCACCCTAAAAATGTATGCTGCTTATTTTTTAAAATGGGTACATAAGTAGTTCACTAAAGAAGGATATGAATCCAGAATTATGTGAAATATGGTCCGTGAATTTTGTTGCAGAACTTTAAATAATCAAGTGTGTGAAATGCAGAGATGGGTTGTCAGGTGCTGTTATCATAACCATACCACATACTCATTAGAAAACCTCTAAGTTTTTGTGGTAGATGAATGTATAGATAGATAAGACATTATCTGAGATTACATGATGGTATGCAGAATTACAGATGTATAAAATCACTTCATCATATTTTGTGTACATTCAATGATGAAGAGCATTCAAAGCCTAATATTTAATGGAGTGTAAGTTGCTGTCCTTATTGCCCTTATGGTTTTCCAATGCCTTCTACACAAATGAAAAAGAAGAGTCTCCACACAGAATAACATAGCACAGTAAATTCTGAAGAAAGACATTTTCCTTTAAGTAAAACCTGAATTGCAGAGGCAAAACAGTAGTTGACTCTAAAAGGTAACATTTATGGGGAAGTAATTACTGCTTCAAATATCTAACACAGTTCCAAAATAACCTCTCCTAGTTCTGTGAAAATCACAGAGCTGTATTATTTTTTTAATCCCCATGTTAGCTTAACATGGAAAAGTGAGTTTGTACTGTTTGTTTTCCTGTCTTTAAAATAAAGGCAGTTCTAAAATGGGACTAAAAGAATACACTGAGTTTGAGACATTGTAGATTCACTAGGATTTAAGGGAAATCAAAGGACAGTGTTGAAATAGCAGATGGGCCTGGCTTTAGTATTTACATAGGCAGGACTTAAATTGCCCCTTGTCATTTATATGCAGATGTTTGGTTCTAAGCATCTATTCATATCTACATATACCCAACTTTATGCCAAATTTAAAAAAATAAAAAGTCCTCAGAGGAACAATATGTTAGCCAAGTCTTTTCCATTTTATCAAAGAGGGTAGGCGTTTAAAAAGGAAAGGCTCCAACACTGTGAGAGTGCTAGGTGAGCAGGGAATAAAAGACATGCATAGTATTGGTTTGGGAATTCAGTAAAAAAGACTGTCAATACCAACAAATGCTAATAGGCAGACTCTAATGGAATGTTTTTCTTTTATTGATGATAAACTTCCCTGGCCAACCATTACATAGAAGTTCTTTAAGGACCTGTGGAACTGTGTGGGATGTCACACTGTCTTTGTGTCTTTGGTGGTTAAGTCCATCATCTATAATTTAATATAAAGATATTAAATGAAAAGTTTTCAGTCTGGACACTACAGGCTCTTGTGGTTCAGTTTTGACGGGTTTTATTCTTCTAAGGTTTTGATTGAAAGACAGAATTTATGGCTTAACATGTACTAACATTAGGTATTCCACTTAATGGGTTTTCACATCTGTGTAAATCTAGAGTCTTGTGCATTTGTATGCCCATGTGGCTACCACCCAGGACAAGACAAATTCTGAGGGACAGAGTGATGTTGGCTCTGGATTGGATACTTCCCTATCATATATTTCTCCATTTGTCTGAAAATTATATGATTAAAAGCAGGTGGTGCTTACAGCCATTTTTAACGCATTTCACATTTTCTCTAAAGGCTTTGTTTCTCTAAATGTGTGCTTATTTATAAGGTATATAATTATAGTATCTTAGGCCCTATCACCTTTGTTTTACCTCCAATAATGTCATAAAGTGTTTTCTTTATATTTTCTTAAATTAATTTCTAAGTGTAGAGTCTTTATTAGATCCTTTGTTCACTTGGAGTCAATTTTTGTTTATCTTTGGATGTAAGAATCTAGTAACATTTTTCTACAGCCCTATTCAGTTATCATAGAAGAATAACTTGAAAAGAATACTCCTTCTCTGATATATAGAATTGGTCACTTGTCAAGATCAGTTATCTGTAACTACGAGTTGGTTTTAGGAGGAAATAGTCTATTCTGTTCCATTGGTTTAGGTCTGTTTCATGTCAGAATCCTGGTAGTTTGATCACTCCAGCTTCGCAGTACTTTTTGAGGTCGAGTATCATGATGCCTTAGCTTTTCACTACTTGCTTAGGAGATCTCACACATTTTATATTTTCCTTTTCATTTCTTTCTTTCTTTTTGATCTATGAAAACTCTCATTGCTGTTTTGGTATTGATTGCAGTGTCTCTATAACCTATAGTGTTAGAGTGGATGAACAATTTATCAAGATTTCTGGTTTATGAAGGTGGGATGATTCTGTTTCATATATGTGAACTCTATAATTTTTCCATTGTTTTAAATTTTCCATTGGGGAGATATTTTACTTCTTTATTGAAAATCTTTTATCTCATTTATTTCTCTATTTTGTGGGTGCATAAATATGTGCACATGTGGAGGTCAAAAGACAGATTTCAAGAATCAGTTCTCTCCTTCTACCAAGTATGTCCTAGATATTGAACTGGGATATTCATCCAACCTTGATGACACTGTCCTTACCCATTGAGCAATCTTGCTGGCTCTCATTTACTTCTTTAGTAAAATTTAGTTCTGAATAATGTATTTCTGTGAGACTCTGGATATACTTGCTCTAAATAGGATTTCATCAATAATCCTACCCAGGTATGATGCCTATAACCATATGACATGATAATTCTAAGGGTTCAGTACTGGCACACATACTTTGGTAGTAACTAACAGATCTCTAACTGAATTTGTGACCCACTCAACAAAAGGGAAACTGTACCTGATCTAAAAGCCTAAGCAACTGTCCAAAGCTAACGAAGTCGTGAATCTTGGGAAACAGCCTAAAACCTTTAACTACATTTTAAGTGTTTCTCATTATACCCATAAAGAAGTGCAGTCCCCACTCCTCCCCAAAGATTTCTCTTTTTTAAAAAATTCACTCACTTATTATTGGTACAGGAAAATGCTTGATGATTTCATATTCTAGATCTTTACTGAGTTCATTTATCCATTCCAATGATTTTGGTGGGTTTTGTAGTATTTTCTCCATAAAGAATCATGTTATCCTCAAACAAGGATAATTTCTCTTTCTTGCTCTGGTT
>JADRCD010228078.1:13458-30507 GCA_019843815.1 Montemys delectorum | reverse complement strand
GAGAGAGAGAGAGAGAGAGAGAGAGAGAGAGAGAGAGAGAGAGAGAGAGAGACTGAACTATGAGTTTCTCCAGGGCAAGGGTCACATCTCAGTCATTTCTCAGTGTCTATCTCTGTTCACAGTACAAAGAAAATCCTATGGATATTTACTAGTGAGTGAGTAAAAGAAAGGATGGATGGTTGAAAAGTATGGCCCTGGTATTACAGAAAGCTAAAACAAGAGAATGTTAGCTTGATAATGATAATAATAATAATAATAATAATAATAACAACAACAACAACAACAACAAAAAGGGAAAACTATCTCCAAGTCTTTCCTAATAGGGAAAAGCTTTGTGCCACATAAAAATAAAATCTGTATCAAAGCTACTTCATTATATACCTTTTTACAATACTATCCAAATTATTTCGCTCATTTAATAATTTCCTCTTGGGAGGATAAAAGCTGATTATATGCTTAACAAGATCCAAATATCACAGAACTTTTCAGTAAATTCTTGTTGCTGAAAAGGCAGAAACCATGTTTCTCTCAAGTGCTACTATGCCCAATCAAAGCCAGCAAATTTGACTCCATATCGGGAATCATATGGGGGCAGCAAAGATACTCAGCCAACAGAGGAGCAGCCTTGGACATTTAGTTACCTTGTTATAGTTTCCTCTTGTGATAAAGTGTAAACAAAAAGCAATTTAGAGCCCGGCGGTGATGGCTTACCCCTTTAATCTCAGCACTTGGGAGACAGAGGTAGGTAGATTTCTGAGTTTGAGTCCAGCCTGGTCTACAGAGTGAGTTCCAGGACAACCAGGGCAACACAGAGAAACCCTGTCTCGAAAAAAATAAATAAATAAAAAGCAATTTAGAGGACAGGAGATTTATTTGGCTCACACTTCCAGGTTACAATCTATCATTATGGAGAAGTCACACAAGAACTTGAGGAGTTATATCGTATCTAAGAACAGGGAGAAGAGAAATATACATGTGTAATAAGTAAGCTTTACACTTTATTTTTATACAGTTCAGGACACCAAACGAGGAAATGGTGTTACCCACTTTCAGGCTGGATCTTCATGTTGCTGTAACCAAATAACTTTACTCACTTTACTCAAATCGTCCTTGCAGTGGCTTCATCATTCCTTGCTACATGCTCCAATGTTCTGAGTTCTCAAATTAAACACACACACACACACACACACACACACACACACACACACACAGCTTTATTTTTAATATGCCTCAAGCAGCTCAATGGATTGGCCACTTCCAAACCTCCACGTGGCTAATACATTCCCCTCCAATATTCCTGAGTTATTACTTACTAAAACCTATATTCCATCTTGGCTGCCGGGGAGCCAGACCTACAGACTTCTCAGGCTGAGTTTCCCAGCACCTACATGATGGCTATGTTCTCTGTCTGGCACACCTCAAATTTATTCCTCTTCTGGCATAACCCTTCCTGCTCCCTCCTCAGTCCCTTGCCTGGGAATCTTAAAGTCCCTCCTCTGTCTCACTGTCTAGCCATTGACTGCCAACAACATTACTTACCAATCAAAACTGGTGTCAGGGTCCCTCATGGTCTTACGTGCAGACATGTAAATTCTTAGGCAATATTGGGAGACCAACTAGTACATGCAGCATTAGACAAATCCATATTTTCCCCCTTTTGTCTGCTAAAAAGGCCTTTTCTCATTGATATACATTGAACATAGTTATAACAGTTGGTAAGCTATAAGGTATGATATACACCAATGATGTGCAGTCCATTAATTTTGTCAATTTAGGTACATTACTCTAACAACTATCCTAACTTAAAAGAGATTTTAACTTGTAATGTCATCTGAAAAACCATCTTTTTAAATCTAGACCATCTTCCTTAAAGCTAAACAACTTAAGTTTGATTATGAGACTATAACTAGTCATCGACCTCATCAGAGATCTGAGAGTGGATTAAATATTAATTGAGTCTCTAGAAAGCACAAAAACATAGCTTCCGAAATGTAAATTGTAGAGACAGCTGACTACTTGGACAGTCCCTTATTCTTCAAAATGTCATAGTATCTCTCTTCAGCCTCTGGCCCAGAACCATGTAACAGGCATTAAGTGAAGTGGAAATTATGAAGGACTATCTTACCTTGCATGGCAGAGTATCAAGTATCCTGCATTGTGTGTCCTTTCCTGGACAGCATTTCTTTTTTGTCTTCCCAGTGGCTACCTTGTCACAAAACTGGAGCAATTGTACATGGAGGTTATGATGCTCCATACCTTCTTTGCACCATGAAGGGGTACTGTCAGGAGCAGATATGACTCCTAGTCAAAAGATCTATTAATAATGAAGTGATTTTAAATGCCATAATTTTTGGATTTCTGACACTTTTGAAGACTATCTTATATATGTATAGTATATCTGAACTGTTGAACTTTGATAACCCTTAGCTATTTCTATTTGAATAATATTGGAAATACTTTATTATAATTAAATCAGAATCTAATATAACCATGAATTTTCTATCTGACCCTTAACTTGCACTATTTAAACTTCCTAGATTGCAATATCAGCTATTAGAAGGACTGGATCTACACCTTGTATTCTTAAATGATTGCATAGGCACAATGCCTATCTAAGAATAACAAAATTAATTTTAAATTTTGTATGAGTATACAGAGATGTGTGCCAACAAAAAACCTTAAACCTGTATCAATATATAAATTCCATACCAATGTAAGAAATTATAACTTCAATTTTGCATCAAATATGAAGGTTTCTAAGCGAACAGAGACTGGATAACAGATGCTATCCAGAAGGTTTAGAGTTTGACTGAAGTTCAGAATGGATTCATCTGAAAGGCTGGATGGACTGACATCGTTGGGATAACTAGCTATTCTGAAGCTGTTCTGGGAGCAAGACACTGGAAACAGCTTGAGGAGTCAGGGAGCTGAAAGAGAAGATCATTTCAGCACCTCTGAGGATGAATCTTGTCAGAACTGAACATTTTGCAATATATGAATCTTAAACCAAAATTTTAGTACTATTAATATACTCATATGGAATGTGCAAGGTGCACAGATAAGCTAAGGATGAATTTTTGCTCCTTGTTTGAGCAGGTGAAAGGCAACTATCCTTTTAATGAGTTAATTTGAACAATAACCAATGGTAATAAATCTTCACTCATGCCATGTGATGGATGGTATTATGAGTCTTAAAGATTCCAAAACCTACAAGATTTATTGTCTAATTTTAGATGAAGCTTTGGCTAGAGACATTTTTATGGCTAAGCCAGTTACAGGGATGTTCCCATGTGGAGGAATAAGCAAATGATATTACCTTTCCTATTTGATCTTCTCAAATTTTTCTTTTCTGTTTGTAACCAAGATCTTCAGGAGGTCTTCTAGTATTATTTCTGATCCATATCACTTTGGAAGGGGTCCAAAGCCTTTCTTCTTTCCTATTAACACAAATGCAGAGTCTGTCTCCCAAAATAGCATGTCCTTGGTTCAGCAACCAAAAATCATCAAAAGTATACAGTGATTCAACTTAGCAGCCTTCTTTTTCTTTAGGCCTGCTCTATTATGACCTCCATCACAGAGGACTTCTAAGACCATAACCATCAAACTTACAACCACCCACATTTTGATAATTAGAACAATTTCAACCAATTAAAGCAATCTAAACAATTATTATACATTGAAACAGTGCTCCTAAACCATCTCCTGCCTTGGTTCTGACGAGATCAAAGGCCTAAGTTTCTATTATCTGTTGAGATAGAGTCTTCGCCCTATCTCCTGCCCTTGTTCCTATATAATTTCAATTAAATTCCCTTCTCCTTACTGTATGAGCCTATTCCCAGTCTACCAATCTGTCATATAACAGGCTAAGCAATCCTACAATTCCTGTGGAGCCTATGTTCAAAGAACTCAGTTGCTTCCTATAGCATAGACTTTTTAAATTCCTTTAAAGCAAGTCTCACTATTTCTCCTCTTCTACGTTATATTTAGACTTGCTCTCAGTGGCCTGCCTTTTCCTCAGCTGGAGCTGCCTGCTTATTTCTGCCTGCCTTCTCCCAACGGGATCCATCAGCATTCCTGGCTTAAGCTCTTGCAGAATCTGAGAGAGCTTTTGCTGAATCTTTAGCCCCCTGCTCATGTCTCTGGGTCAGCCTGGGTGTGTCTCAGCCTTAAGGCATGAACCCCAAAATTATGTGCACCAGTTTAGCATGCCTTTTGTTCTAATCCCAAACCCACGTGGCCTGGACAAAAACCACACAGCTCTGCTAAGGAAAAAATTCTCCTCACCTCCTAATTTTACATCACAGCACATGTTTTCCATTTGTGAATCTCTATTTTTTTTGTTGTTTAATTTTCTTCTTTATTGAATGTTTTCTTTATTTACATTTCAAATATTATTCCCTTTCCCAGTCTCCCCCCCCCAAAAAAAACCCTATCCTAACCCCTCCCCCTGCTTCTATTGCTCTACCACCCGTCTACCCACTCCCACCTCCCCACCCTGACACTGCTCTACACTGGGGCATCGAGCCTTCACAGGACCAAGGGCCTCTCTTCTCAGTGATTCCTGACCAGGCTATACTCTGCTGGAGCCATGAGTCCAATTAAATTTTAATAGTGAGTTCAAGCCTACAGGTTTGACATCATCTGTTGTTAACCCAAATATCTCTACTCATATAGTTCTGGCAGTGGCATTCCTTGCTACCCAGCCCAGTGTTCTGGATTCTCGAACGAAAGACACACACACACACACACACACACACACACACACACACACACACACAGCCTTATTTTTAATATGCTACAAACAGTTCAATGATTGAGCCATTTCCAAACCTCCACGTGGCTAACACATTCCCCTCTGATATTCCTGAGTTATTACTTACTACTATTCCATCTTGGCTGCCCCAGACTCAGACCTACAGCTCTCTCAGGTTGAATTCTCCAGTACCTACATGATGGCTATGTTCTCTGTCCCACACACCTCAGGCATAGCTTCTACTTCTTTCCCGATATGTTGGCTGTGTCTCTTCATTTTCCTTCCTCAGTTCCTTGCCTAGGAATTCTAAAGTCCCACTTCTGTCTCCTTGCCCAGCCATTAGCCACTGGCAACTTTATTTATCAATCAAAACCAAATAGGGCAGGGTCCCTCAGGGTTTTATGTGCAGACATGAAGATTCTCATGCAATTTGGGGGATGAAATTAACATAATACATACAGCATTAGACCAAATCCACAACATCTTCCTATATCCAGAAACAATCAATACAATCCCAGAAAGATATACTCACAGGACAGCCTGGTCTAGACAGTCCTCATTGAGAATCCTAAGAGATTCTAGGTTGTATTAATTATATCTAACCATCACTTAGTCTCCTACCAATTATGGTACACTGTCCCTGCCCATAGCATGAGGAAATTCCCAACTAGGGGAAGTGTTCCCCAAGCTCTATCCACTCAGATGTCTCATTATTCATATTAATCATCTTTTACATATAGAAATTAAAACTATTAAAATATTCAGGCCCCTTTAGAAATCGCTAGTTCCTCTTATGTAGAAAATCATGAGAATCTTGCTTTATGTCAAAGGTCACAATTTAACCAGAAGAAGGCATAGAAGGTCTACTATAATGGCTTGTTCAGTCTTTTGTAGGCATGTTTTCTTCACTGCTTTACTTCATTTATTCCCCAAGTGCTATGCCTTAGTCTTACCATCAGTCCCCTCAGACCTTATTGAATGCATTAATGGCCCTCAGAACTAAAGCAGTGATCTGGTGTATGGTTTAACTACATGATTCATTGAGATTTATTTCCACAGTTATCTTTCTGAAGAGTTTCACACATTTCACCAGGGCCATGAATCTTGGAAAAAAAAGTAAAAAAAAAAAAAAAATCAAACTATATGAAACCATATGGGCCAACATCTTAGTCACAGTTTCTCAGCTTCTCAAAGCTCACCTTTGTCAGCTCTCAAACTGTGTATGAGGCTGTCAGGTCCTGTTACTTAGAAAGAAAATGTGGTTTGTATTAAGAAGAAATGTCTCATGTTTGAAACATTGTTGTTCTTCTTTCTTAGGGACCCTTTTTGTTTGTAAAGAGAAGAGATATGAATGATGGCATTGCTACCAGTGCATGAGTTCACAATTCTTCTACACTGCCTAGTGGATAAGAGAGAGGCAACAATGGAAAGTCAAAGCTGCTATAGCCATCCTGGAAAAAAATTATGTGCAAATTTCAAGCTGGAAATGTGTCTCCTCTACCCTTTACCATGAATCTGGAAAATAAACTGCAAGTACCCTCATTTAAATCTTATTAGTAACCTAGAAATTTAAGAATAACATAGGAAAAGGAAAATGCTTTGACAGACAGGAAGCTATCTCATTATGCTAAGAGGTGTTTACCTGAAGTTCATATTACCAAGGTATCCATCACAGCTTCAAAGGACTCAGTCTCCTCCATCAGAACCTATCTTGAGTCATTTTATATATTGTATTGGAATCTGATTTGTGGTCAAGTAACCTGTAATGTAGATAGTGAGAAGAGAAGATAGGGAGTTGACAGGGCACTCTGACATTTTCAGCAACCAACTGAAGTTCTGTAATTCTGAGGAAACCTTTCTTAACTAATAAGTCAGTCTCCAACTGCATCAAAACCAATTCAATCTCAATAGCATTTAATGGTCCTCAAAGTACTTGTCATCTACGTACTTTATCCCTTAACTATTTTTGGAAACTTTTTACAGGACAGAGATCAAATTTATACTTTTAGCACAGCTTGATGGACAAGGTTTGTCTATGGACAATAATGCATGCTTTCCTTGACTCAATTTAGTAAATCAAGGTTGACCAGAAATGATCAAAACATCTGTTTTATACCCATAGTGACACCCATTGTCATATTAAGTAAGAAACTTAATGAGAATATGCATATTAGAATATCTTAAGAGACTTTGACCAGAAGAAACTACATTTCTGTAGAGATTATAAAGTCCCTTTGGGTTCTTATATTTTTGTGTGCACTTTAAACACTTCAGAATTTAATATGGTTCAAAATTATCACATTATTTCAATTATGATTCCTTTGATTCCAAATTTTTGAGTCATACTCTGGTTTAAATGTATGTCACTGTTTTGGCACAAAATCAAGAATGCTGTGATTGTTTGACAACAGATCTCAGAAACCAAGCTAAGAAGTTGAAAATCAACTTTCTTTCCCACAAGCTTCAGAAACTGGAAATTAAAAGCATGCGTTAAGGATTGGGCTCCAGCAGACCACAGGTGGTATCACAGAAGTGGGCACAAAACCAGGAGGAAATCAAGCTGCTTCAGCCTATAAGAGTATTATTTTCTCTCCCAGCATCACACTCAAGAAGGAGCCGGCTAAGAAGTACAAGGGTTAATCCTCTAAAATATTGATATCAGTTGGTATCAAAAAATGTCTAAAGCCAAAATTTCAGAAGCATAATGTATATGTGTGTGATGGCTAGTCTCAGTTTTCAACTTGACTTCATTTGGAATTAACTAAGACCCAAAAATGGAAGGTACAATTATGAGGGATTTTTGCTTAATTTGAAGTGGGAAGATCAGATTTTTGAGGCTTTTAATCCAGACCTTTTTTGAGCTGAGAAAACCCACCTCTAATCTGGGCCATATCTTCTGTATATATACAGATAAACATATATATACGCTTGTCCTTGCCTTACGAGCAAATCCATTCCTTCACTGGCATTAGAGCCAACTTCTTCAGGATTCCAGCATATACTGAAGACCAGTTGCGATATCTAGTCTCGTAGACTGAGCAACTACTAGATTTCTTGTACACAACCAAGATTAGCTGTGGATTAGCTGCTGGACCACAGTCTGTAAGTAATTATAGTAAATCTCCTTCATATATATGTATGTGTATGTGTACATATAGCTGGAGGAAGGGAGGGAGGGAGGGAAGGGCAGAGAGAGAGAGAGAGAGAGAGAGAGAGAGAGAGAGAGAGAGAGAGAGAGAGAGAGATCCATTTTATTAATTCTGTTACTAGTCTAGAGAACTCTAACTACTATAGCATGTAGTAGGGATATTATAACAAAATATCACAAACTGGGTTGCTTAAGCCATGAAATGATGGATTCCATAGAGTTGGTAACCATGATACAATAAGGTCTATTCTATTTGTCAAAGGTGCGTGATAAGAAGTATGGATCTTAAATTGGGAATGCACAGGAATGTACTTCCCCATAAACCTCATACGAGTAAATAGAGGCTGCTCTAACAAATCCCTAACCATTTTTTGGCTCAAAGTGAACACACCATCTGTAGTAGTCATGCTTTCCTGCTGCAGGTAATAAAGACCCACCTTTGCTCTTGCTAGCTGTGAGTTTTGGCTTTAAATTCACAACTTTGAACTTATATGTTCACTTAGAGTGTCTGAGATATTGGAGTTCAAAATTAAAGTAAGCCTTCCTGACTTTGGGTTGTATCTTCATTGGGCCAACTGCCCCATGGAGCACCACCAGGCTATTTGGATTGTGTACTGCCTGGTAGCTAACAGAAAGAGGAAATGGGAAGCTAAGATCCAATTGTGATTAACCGAGAAAACATCTGAGCAAATTACAGACTAGTAACATGTCTCCTATATCCTCCAACAAGAAAAGAAAGAAAGAAAGGCTGCAAAAACCCTTATTAAATTTTACTTATATCTTAGACGTTTGAGGATAATATAGAAAAATGGAAACAACCATGACTAATAGGAAATCTGTATTGTAATGACTCCTTAATGACATCTATTTAAATCTCAGGTGAACAGGAAGAAAAAACTGTGTTCATGATTCAACCACAGTACCAAAATTCATGCATCTACAGCACAGCTCTATTGGCTTCCAAGCACAAATAAATGTCAGGACACCTTCTGCTTTGTGAAGGGGCCAGGTACATAGTTGGCACTGAGAACAAATCCATGGTTCTTCTACCACAGCCTTGTGAAGTCTGTCATTCAAATGGAATGGAGGAGGGCCGTAGCATTTCCAGTTTGCTTATCTTTCTATTTGTACACCCCTTCTCCTTTTCTTACTTCCTTCTTCTGCTTTTGCCCAGCATCTGTAATTTTTCTTGACATCTATTTGAGTTAGCACTGTGTCTACTGAGTTAGAATACATATACTGAAATACTCAGAACAAAATACACAGCTGAAATCTCACCTAGAGATGTTAGTCAAACTTAACACAAGTAATGGCTCAAACTCATGGAATAGCAAACAGGAAAAGTATGAGACCCTAAGCCAAAATCCAGGTTCTGAGGACAGATGCCATTTACTCTGTGTGGAACTTATAGCTTCCAAAGGAATGCAGGACACTGGCAAGACAGGCCCAGAGTGAAATCTAGAACAGCTGCCAGCACTACTCTGCTGTAAGGCCAAATCCAACCAAAGGTCAATCAACACATTTGTCTCCTGTTCACCTGCTCCAGGAAGGTTAGTGCATCACAAAAGACAAATGATTCTGCTGTGCTGACTAGGCTCTGCTGCTGTCTCCATTTAGAGGCGATAATTAGGCCAGCTAGTCTTTTAATGTCAAAATTGGAAAACATGACTTCATGTGGATCTTTAAATGTTAATGACCAATAAAACCAGCTGTAGCACCACATTTGGTTCAGCTTATTAATGTGCTATGTTAGATGAGCTGAAGTGAAAAGGGATTCTATTACCCAGCTTGAGAAGCCCGTCCCTGAATAAAATGTTTGTATCCAAGGAGAGACACATTCTCAATTAATGGAGCCATTTTAGGTCTTAGTGGTGCTACGTTTACAAATTTTTTTTGTTGTTTATGTTTAGTTGAGTGATTTGATTTGGATGTGGGTTTTTCTTAGTTGATTAGGGGTGTGTGTGTGTGTGTGTGTGTGTGTACATATGTAAGTGTGATATTTCGATAAAGACACAAGTAAAGATTTTGGGGCCCCAGATATCTCATATCACACCAATTCCCATAGTCCTGTCCTCCTGAGATCCACACAATGACCAATACATTGCTATATATTTGCTAAAAAGGCTACAATTCTGGCTGAGTTTGGACGCACATGACAAAAATATCCAGACTCAGGAATGAGGCAGGAAAATGGCAGGTTTGCAGTCAGTCAGGCCTACTTAGTTTGGAGATAACCTAGGCTACATGGCAAGACCCTATCTCAAAAACTAATATGTATTTTCAATCATATTAATTTGTGTGATTCACAGAAAAAAATGATTGATATTCACTAAAACCTATACAGGGAATAAATATTAAAGAGCCAATTCAGATTTGACTGAGCAGGAAATGGTTAAGAATTACTACTCTGTTAGACACAGAATGTACAAAGCGATTTAGTAAATGAGAATCTTTCTGTTATTTTTATAACTGAGCAAATATCTAAAAACCTATTGTGATTGTTGACATTAATTATTAACTTTACAAAATCTAGAGTCACCTGGGAGATGACTCTCTTGGCATGACTGTAAGAAGATCATTTTAATTATATTAATAAATGTGGGAATATCTATTTCAGTTGTGGGCATGAGTGTTGCCTGGGCTGGAGATCCTGACTGTATGGATGGAGAAAGAGTACTGAGCCAACCCTTGCCTTCATCTTTCACTTGTTAATTGCAGATGTATGTGATCTTGAGCTGCTTCAAGACTTTTCTGCCTTAGCTTCTCTGCAATGATGGACTGTACCTTGAACTGCAAGCTAACATAAATCCTTTCTCTATTAAGCTGATTTTGTCATGGTATTTTATTTCAGCAACAGGAAAAGGAACTAAGGTGTCTATTATGTGTCTATCAATGTTCTGTATGCTGACAATGGGAGCAGAATAAGACAGATGACCTTATTTCTTGTCCCATATAAAGTCACAGACAAGACAGACCATAGACAAACACAAAAATACCAGGCAGAAAGTTAGGAAGTAATAGGGGGTAGGTACACACACAGTTGCACACACACACACTCACATCCATACAAATGCACATGCAAATGCATGCACACACATGGGCATATACACATGTACACACATATGTGCACATTCGCACATGTACACAAGTAAATGTGGGTAAGAGATGAGAGAGTGAGGAGTCACTACTTTAAGTAGACAAGTTGCATTGGAAAGCCAGATAAAATTGTAGAGTGATCTACACACTCATATAAGGAAAAAGTGAAGGAATCAAGGGAGGAAGAACATAACAAATGATGGGCATGATGATACTGGTTAAGCCACTGTGAGCTACCGAAGAGTTCAGGAGAGTAACGAGCCCTTCAGAAATGATGTGCACTGTGAATAAGTGAAGAGAGACAAGAATAAAAGCAGAAGATTAATTGAGACTATCTCTAAGCAAGAGACAGCATAGTTGCTAGAGTCTGAAGGTTTATGTTCTAGTCTATCCCCAGTTTATATGCTGAACTACCAAAGTGATAGCACTCTGAAGTTGCACCAGTGAGAAATGATTGGTTGCTTAGACTAAAACAATTAAGTGGAATTACTACAGGCATATGTAAGACTGGGGAAAAAATTAACAAATGAGGCCACATGAAATTAAAAGCTTTATTCTCAAAGGAAACAAAATCAGCGGATTAAAAACAGCCTATTACGTGGCAGAAACACCTCACCATCTATCCACCAATAGGATATTGATATCTAGAATCTACAAAGATCTCCAAAATTATATACTGAAAAGAAAAATCATCGAAATAATAAATAGATTAATAATTTGAGTAAATTGTCAAAGGAAGAAATGCAAATTTTCAAATCCCAAATCATTAGGAAAACACAGATTAAAGCTTTATTGAGATCCCATCTCACCATAGGAAGAGTGACTATTATTAAGAAAATAACAAATATTGGCTTGGATATGGGTAAAGAACGATCTTTATACATCACAGATGGAAATATAAAGTGAAGTGCACAGCCACTATGAAAATCAGGATTGATACCCTGCAAAACTAAAATAAAACTACCATATGACCCAGATATATCACTCCTAAGTATATGCCAGAATTCTACATTGGTAACCATAGAGATGCTTGGATACCCATACTTACTGCTTCACTATTCACAATAAATGAGACATAAAACCAGCTTAGAAGGCCACCAACAGATGAATAGGTGATGAAAATACAACAGCTATATACAATGAGATTTTATTTAGTTGTAAGAATAAAATAAAAATTTAACATTTGTAAGAAAATAGATTAACTAAATTATTACATTAAGCAAAATACATCACAACCTAGATTTAAATATATATGGAATATGTATTATGTGTATGTGTGTGTGTGTATGTGTGTGTGTGTGTAGTGTACATATGTGTATATACTGTACCTATGTAGGATCAGAAAGAAGAAGGGATTTTGAAAAGAAAAAAAAGTCAGAAAGGAGACTAAGAAACAATAGAGAATAATAAAATTCGTGACATGAAAGACACTATTTTAGGGATGAAGGGACCAGCAAGAGTGATAGAAGGAGATAAGAACAGCATGGAGGTGAGTGAAAACAAAATATAATTATATACATATACACATCTATGTGCATATGTGTATACACTCACACGCGTGCATATCTGCACACACACTGCTTAGTTTTTGTCAGGTTGATACAAACCTACCCATATCTGGGAAGAGGCAATCTTGAGAAAATGCCTTCATAAAAGATGCTTGTAGGCAATATCTTTAAGGCTATTTTGACTGAAGATTTAAGTGGTAGAGCTCAGCTCACTGTAGATGGTGCCATCCCATGATACCTGGTCCTGAGGTATAAATGAAAGCAGGCTGATCAAGCCAGTAAGCACTGTTCTATGACCTTTTGTTAGTTCCTGTATGCAGATTCCTACCCTGACTTACCTCAGTGATGGACTATGACCTGAGAGCTGTAAACAGAAATAAACCCTGTCCTCCCCAAGTTTCCCTTGGCCATGGTCCCTGTCACAGCAATAGAAACACTGGCTAAGAAAGTATGTAAATGTGTGAAAATGTAGCCATACAATTATGCTAACTAAAAGCATTCATTCAAAAGACACTTTACAGAACTAGTTGCCCCATCTCTCTCCTGAGATAATAGCAGAACATCTGTGATCTATGAAGAAATGGCCATGAGCAGACCTCAACTCTGCCAGCAGCTTAACCTTGAACTTCTAATCTCAAATTGTGATGACCAGATTGTCAAAACTGCCTGGGAGCCTATTAGAAATGGGGTCCCACTCCAACCCCCTCTATCTACCTGGATGATTTTCAGAAACAGTGATGATGATGGTGGTAGTGGTGGTGGTGATGAAAGTGTTAATGTTGAAAAGGATGGCATCATAATCTTCATAGGTTAAATAATTTTCTTGAAATTGCATTGTTACTACTGAGAAACCACATAAACCAATGGTCTTTCCATACCTCTATGTTCCTCAGGTAGAAGGTCTGGAGGGCTTATTCCTTACCAAGGAAGCAGACTCACACCGTGCTACACCTCATTCGGGAACATCATAGTTGATTTAAAGTTACAACTTAGGAATTAAACAATGTGTTTTTGAAAGAAGACAAATTCATCTAGACTGTGAAAGTGGATTAAATTTAGATGAGGAAAAGAATAGAAAAAGGATTACAGGACAAGAGGATGCTCTTGCTCTCTGTCTCTATCTCTATTTCTGTCTCTCTCCTGTTTCTGTCCATGTGTGTGTGCATGTATGTATGTATGTGAGCATGTGTGTGTGTGCATGTGTCTGTGTGTTTGTGTGTCTGTGTGCATGTATGTAAATGTGTGCGTCTCCATGTATGTGTTAGTGCATGTGTGCGTTGGTTTGCTTGTGTGTTCATGTGCTCGTGTGAGTGCCTGTGCATGTGTATATGTACATATGCTTGGGTGTGTGCATCTGTGTATGCATGTGTGTGAGTATGTGTGTGTCTGTGTGTGAGCATGTGTATGTCTGTGTGTGCATGTATATGTGCATTATGTGTTTATGCCTGTGTTTATGTTAATGTGTACATATGTATGTATGTATGTGTGTATGTGTATGCACGTCTCTGTGTTCATGTCTCTTTGCTTTCATGAGTGCATGTGTGTGTATTTGCATATGCATGTAGGTGTCTGTACATGGGTAAGTGTGCTTGTATATATGCACATGCATGTACATGTGCAAGTGTGTATACAAATGTGTACATGTGCATGTGTATGTGCTTGTGCTTTTGAGTGTGTGCATGCATGTTCATGTGTGTGCACATTCATTTTATGTGTGTGTATGTGTGTGCTTATGTGCATTTGTGTTTGCGTTTCTGTATGTGCATGTTCGTGAACGTGTCTGTGTGCATGTGTGTGCATGTGCACGCACAGTATATGTGTGTCCATTTATGTATGTGTCCATGAGTTTTTATGTATGTTCATCTGTGTGTGTGTACATTTGTGTGTGTTTTTGCATGCATGTATGTGTACATGCATGTATGTTCATGTGTTTGTACATGTCCATGTATGTGCATGTGCATGTGTGTGTACATGTGTTTCTGAACCTGTGTGTACACATGCATGTGTGCATATGTGTGTGTGTGACAATGTGTGGATGTATATGCATGTCTGAATGTGTGTGCACATATCTGCAAGTGTGCATGGATGCATGTATACATGTGTGCATGTGTTTGTATGTGTGCATTTGTATGTTTGTATGTGATAGTGTGTGCCTGTGAGTATGTATATATCTATGCATTGTGTATGTGCACGTGTATGTTGTGTGTGGATTTGTGTTAGTATGTCTTGTGTGTATGTGTGTGTGTGTGTATGTGTGTATGTATGTGTGTGCATGTGTGTACTAGGGAGAGAAGAACCACATGGAACACAGGCCACTCTCCTTCTGACCCTGATCAATCATTTCTCCTGGTCATTTCTGCCCACAGACAAATTTATCCTGAACTAATCAAGGAGAAAGAGTCACTGGGGGGAAAATAACGGGCTTAAAAACTGAATCCCCCTTTCACACAAATACTGTTTCTGGAACAGGAAACTGCCCAGCTGAGGGTGATTCTCTCCAAGGCCCAGGTGGACAAAGTGGGTGGAAAGGCATGGCGAGGATGTGGGAAGACAAAGCAGACCTGCTACTCAGTCCTGTTTGTTTCTCAGCCAGCATTCTCTGCACTTGGATCCTGGGTAACATCTGGGCTCTGTGAAGGCCTGATTTAATAATGTGTTGGGAGCTGGCATTTGGTTCATTCCCCCAGCAGCAGTAAATAGTGTTGGGAAGATGTGTACCAGACCTAATTTGCCCCCTTCTTTTACAGAAAGAGGCACATTAATATTTAATAGAAGAAAAATAATTCATGCAGATGTGAAAGCAAAACTCATGAAGAGGCACATTAAAAAAGCTGGGGGGAACACGTTTGTTTCAGGAAGGTTCCGTTTTCCTCCTAAATGAACCAGAGCCCACAATTTATTCATGTGGAGACAACCTACACAAATTTGGCCCACCTGTCACCTTCTGTGTTTTGGTTCCATGGCTATAAACATCTCCCGAGTTTCTACCCAGGCCGTGTGTTTATTCCTCCTCTGTTGCTGGAAAGCTGAGGCTGGGCTCAGCATGCTAGACAGTCAATAGGAGTTGTGTCTTCCTGTCTCTGAGCTTCTCAAGCTAGCTTCAGAGAGTGGGGTTGGGCCCCATGTCTGTTAGCTAGAGAACTGGAATAAGAAAAACAGGTGCTTGGTGGTTGGTCATCTTAGAAATACGTTCCATGGGGACACTAGTCTAGGTGTTAAATGGCAGTACTCTACCTAGCTAGGTCCTAGAAAGAGAGTAAAATATGTTTCCAGTGGTTCTTCATTTCCCAGCAGTATATTCTGAAGCTACTTAGTTGCTTCCGCCACCCAACTGATCTTTCAACCCAAACTTGGCATCTATACAAAGAACATCTATTTCTAGGTTTTTCCCACTCTTTCTAGGGACATTAAGACTTACTAGTTGTTCAAACTGTGACTACAAGAAACTTGTTCCAGCTTCTTAAGATCTTGCTTGGAGGCTCTAGCAGGGGAGTACAACTACCTTTGACCAAAGATCCATCCTCCTGCCTTTCCAAATTCAGGGAAGGTTGCCCTCTTCCATTTAGTATTGCAGCTTCGGAAGGGACACACACAGATCAGTGAGAGAGGAAGGGGATACCTGCGTAGCAAGCCAGATCACTCAGACCAACCCTGGCAATCAGTGGAGTGACAGATGTCATACACAGATCCTCCTCGCATCATTGTCCTTGGTTCTTAAATATACAACCACCCATTACTCTATCCTGTGTGCTCATCACTTTACTGGTATGATGCCCAATGAAGAACATATTTTCCTTTTAACAAGGTTCCCTCAGAAATCATGCTTACCTTTGCTGATAGGCTTGCAGGGTAAGACATTTCAGTACTTGTCAGGGCCTTGTCACCTTTTGAATTATACCATGGCCAAGTCCTTGACTGTACTTCCCAGAAGCATATCCTATAATATGTTACAGAGGATCTCATCCAAGGTCACCCATACTGTTTTATCTCAACTTAAATTGGTTGACAGAGGCAGTTCCACTCTTCTGCCACACCACTTCTTAGAAATTACCTTCAAAGAGTGCCTTTCAAATGGGCTTGGTTGCCTATGTCTGTGATTCCAACACTTGAGAAAGAAAGGCATGAGGATCAAGAGTTCAAGGTCATACTTGGCTACATAGCAACTTCCAGGCTAGCTTTGGGTACATGTGACTTTGTCTCAAAAACCAACCCAAGCCAAACTAAAGGTACAGCTTAACTCCATGACTTAGAACTTCATTATACTAATTAATAGCATGCACCAACATGTTTGGTAAGACCAGAGGGCTCTATTTTTTGAGTCAGAGAGCAAACCTCGTAGGCTAAGAGCAGAAGCTAAGCCGAATGGGTACTAATGTTAGAGTGTTTAGTCCTCCCTTAAATGGCCAGGAAAAGCTCCAGTCCACTTCAGCACATTCACAGCTTTTGTTTATTTTGTTTTCTTAAGGGTTGCTTTATTATTTCTGAGAATGTTATCAAGTGTGTGTGTGTGTGTGTGTGTGTGTGTGTGTGTGTGTGTGTGTGTG
>JADRCD010228078.1:0-13448 GCA_019843815.1 Montemys delectorum | reverse complement strand
TGTGTGTGTGTGTGTGTGTGTGTGTGTGTGTGTGTGTGTGTGTGTGTTTGTAGAGGTCAGAAGAAGGTGTCAGGTCCCCTGGAGTTACAGACACTTGTGAGCCACTCGGATGTGAGTACTGGGAACTGAACTCCAGCCCTCTGCAAGGGCAGCAAGCACTATAAACTTCTGAGCTGAACCATCTCTCCAGCACCCAGCAGGTTTTCATGAGCGTCAATGTACCTCACTTTCTATAAGCAACAATTAATGCAACAATCTTATGTTCAGGCCTAAGAACAAGGCATCTCCTTTCCCTCTCTTTTAGCAGGCCACCCTTCCTTGAAGACATAACCGAAACTGCAACATGGTGGGCAGAAGTGCTAAAATAATTACAGGAAAACAGGGTGTTACAAGGCAAATCCTTGATTGTGTATTTTTCCATGTAAATAATGTAATTTTGTGAGGAATGGGCCTTAGACCTATTTTTCTTATGGATAGGCCTACTGTAAGCTGCACCTGATCAAGAATGATTTTCTTTCCGGAGATTTCTACTTGGCATATGTTTCCTGGTACTAAATCACCATAAGCCACATTTTACATCACAGTGACTGCTCGAAATAGGTCCTCCCCACCTGCTTGGATTCTATGTAGATGGTCTCTCAACAGGAATTTGGCTGTTGGTAGTTAGTTCATTAGTTAGTTAATGCATTCACTGTTTACTTTTTTCCCACTATTTACTTTTTAAATCTAGGGTAATGTTAAGAGAAATTACTTAGAGACATAAGGTAGAAAGAAAGATTAGAATCGCCTGTGGAGTTTTTGTTTGTTTGGTTTTGGTTTTGGTTTTGGTTTTTGGTGTTTTTTGTTTTGTTTTGTTTTGTTTTTTTGCCATTAAAGCAAAGCATATTTGAAGTTTACTTGTTTTCTTAAAACTAACAAGAAAAATTTGTGCTTTCAAAATGGGCTGCTATCCAGCCAGAGGCCCAGTGGAACAGTTTACTAGGAGACAACCATCTCAGCTTATCTCTGCCTCTAAACAAATATTCTAGAGAGAACTATAGATTCTCTAGGGTCCAATGTCAGCAAATAGTTATGGATGGAAATGGAGTATTAATTATTCCTTCCTGTGTTTTATACTATCAAATTTAATAGTCACTGGAAATCCAGACATTGATAAAAATGACAGGATGTCATGTCAAACATCTGTTCTCTGCACCCTGCAGGAATGTGTAGCATTAATATTTAATAAAAAATAATAGCTCTGATTTAGACTTGCCAGCCACTTCACACTGATGTTCCTGGACATTCATTTCAGATTGTATAGGCTTGCAAACCTTAAATACACATGTCTTTACCATGAGCCAGATTCCTCAGCATCCACAGGAAGCTTGACTTTTACTCTTGCTGGACCACATACTTTCCAGTCACAGGACATTCATCACTGCCTTCTGCTTATCAGTGAAGCAGCTGTTGCAGGCTGCTGACAGACCACATGAACCTCAATATAAGGATAGCACAGAGAAGATCATGAGCTGTGTATGTCCAAGACCTTGCTCTACCAACCGTTCTTTGTTCTTATAGTTCTGAGTTGAGTTAGGAAAGGCTGGTGCACCAGTTTGCCCCTCAAGCCATTCCTTCCACCTAAATGCAAGTCTGTGGTGATTCACATATGATTCTGATAAGTTGTTTCTGTGATGGTGAAATGAGCCAATCCAAGCCAGATTAGAGTATCTAAAAACAAGTTTATTAGGAAAGTGCTCTGGGTGGGCAAATTCACTGGTCCCAAGGAACAAGGTCAGGGAAGTCACTATGGGGAAGGGGACAGAAAGGATAGGGAAAAGACCAAGAGAAAGAGTGTAGCAGGAAGAGGGAAAGAAGAGAGAAAAAGAAGAAGGTAGAGAGACCAAAATGTCTGGACTATATAGGGAAGAGCCTCTGGGGGAAGGCTAGAACGTTCCATTTAGAGGGTATGGTATGCCAGATTGAGAGATGCTGGGATACCTAGGTTCAGAGGCTAGATCTGTATAAAATAAGCACCTCAGGCCCTTGTCCTGGGTCTGAAACCCTACAGATTCCAATGGGCACCTGTCATCAATGTTCCTGTTCCAAGTATACATGCCCTTTAGTATTTTCCCCTTCATATCTAGAATACAATGGGAACTCTGCTGAAAAGATAGAACTACTTTTTTTCCACAGTACTACCACCTTTTTCCTCTTTATACTGCTGGGCAAATTTAGGTTCAGTCTCATGCTATCCCTGATCCCAGGATTTTCTAATGAAATTCCCTACTCTCCAGAAAGATTATGAACATCTTTCCCTTTCAGAACAGGCTATGGCAGGGTTATTTGTCCAATAATTAATCTTTCCCTCTATTGATCTATTATATTTTGAAAAATCTAAGTCATTTCTGCATCTGAAGCTGAAGCTGTAGAGATAGACTTGCCAAGGTCATTGCCTCTCTTAGAACAACAGCACAGTTCCTTTCACAGAAAGTCTTCCTGAGCTGGGTTATACTCCGGTGTCATTCAGAAGATGAAAGTGATGCTAAAAGTCTGAGTGGTGACGTCAGCTGCACTTTTCCTTCTCCTACCTCATTATGACCAATTGAGATCACCTATGATAATAAGTACAAAGAATGACAAATTATACATCTTACTAATATCTATTGAGATGTTGATTGTCATCGTTTCTCAGGCCAGCCTCTCTGGTAAACTGTACAGGAAAGCAGAGCTTGAACATAAATTAGCAGGTTGCTTCTCCATCTTTCTCTCTAACCCTTAGAGACTATCAATAAGGAAAATATAGTCTAAAGAAGTCATTCCAACACTCAGCCCAAGAGGGAAAAGGATGCCTACTTGACCCATGGATTTGATAAGATTCCAGGCCATTGCTCGTTGTTTGTTGGAACAAGAGCTTGCTGTATTTCTTACAGAGGCTGTCCTGGAACTTCCAGACTCAAGAGACCCTCTCAACCTCAGCCTCCTAAGTAGTTGATATTAGAGGTCTTGTGACATCCTGCCTGGCTTAGATGAGGTTTGGATCTCTTTCCTTTTCTTTAACAAGAGAAGAAAATCTATCCCATTTTCTTGGTTGCTAATTGGTGGGAGGGCAGCACTCTCTGTCATGCCACTCCTGACCAGAAAGGCCTAGGCTAACAAAGAAAACTTCACAAAGCAGAAAGACGCCTTCCCCCATGGTCTCTGTTTCAGATCCTGTCCTTAATTTTCTTGATGATGATTGTAACCTGTAATCCAAAAACAAAAAAAATAAAATAAAATAAAAACAAAAGAAAAAAAAAATGAACAGACAACAACAGTAACAAAATACCTTTAACCTTAACTTGCTTTGGTTGTGCTGTTTATCACAGCAACCAAAAGCAAACTAGAACACTGATCTTGATTGGCTCAAAAGTGACACCTGGTTGCTCAGCAGGATGTTGGAGACACTTGGAAGAGACTTAAGACCAATCTCTTTTTTCTTTTTTCTTTTTTTAATTTTTTTATTTTTATTTGTTTAAAATTAGGTATTTTCTTTATTTACATGTAAATTTCTCCTTTCCCAGTTTCCCCTCCAAACAAACAAACAAACAAACAAACAAAAACAACAAGAACAAACCCCTGTTGCCTCCCCCATCCCCATGCCTGCCACCCTACCCTCTCCCACTTATTGGTGTTAGCATCACGGAGTGCCTGCACCTGTAAATAGGCAGGACCATAGATCTGTTACCACGGCAATGCCCCCCCCCATTCCCAAGAACCCCTAGGGCTACCCAATTTCACCTGGGCAGTACATACATCATCACGCAGATATAAAGGAGAAACCCTCCTCTCTCCGCCCTTTTGCTCTCTCCCCTCTCTCTCTCTTTCCGCGCTACTGCCCCCTCTCTTTCTCCTAATTAAACCTCTTTACATGGAACTGTTTGGACTCAAAGTGTGGTGCTTTCTGACGAGATCAAAGCGGCTGTTCCTAACATTTTGGTGGCCCGTACGGGAACATTCGGCCATTCTCGTCAGCTTGCACCACTCCTAGCGGGGCGGGCAGAGGCCATGACAATTGGAAAGAGGTAAAAAAAACATGCAAATGAGATTCACCAAACAGAGGGCACCTACCCAATTGGCTCTGAGACAGTGCCAGACCAGAATCCCCTGTGGAACTACAATTCTGCAGGTGGTATTTTAGCCAGGGACAGGTTCATTACATTTCTTCTGGCCAGTCTTAAAAAGGCAGCCTTGAAGCCAGTAAATTTATAATGTCCTACCTCTTTTCCCAGAGCTACCCCGACATAAGAGGTAAACTTAAAAAACTGGAGAGGGGACCCCTAACTCCACAGGCAGAAGTCTTAGCGCTGGCCTTCAAAGTGTGCCATAAGAGAGATAATAAGGTCCGCAAACAAAAATATCACATGCTGGCAAAGGCTGTCAAACCAGCTTCAACCACTACCCAGGGCTCATGGTCTCCTAAGACACAAAGGCCACCAGGCACCTGCTACAAGTGTGGTCAAAAAGGCCATTGGGCAAAATGCTGCCCCACCTTCTGCAAGCCAAGAGGGCCATGCCCTAGGTACCATCAAGAGGGACATTGGGCTGTTGACTGCCCCCATGTTACGAAAAACAAGGGGACATCACTCCCAGATAACCCTCCAACTGACCTCCTGGGCTTGGCTATGACAAACTGAGGGGGCCTGAGCCCCCCTGACCTGACCACGGCCATCACTAGCAGGGAGCCCCGGGTAAATATCGTGATATATGGGCGGTCCATTTCCTTCCTCTTGGACACTAGAGCCACTTACTCAGTCCTGACAGAGCTTGGGGAACCCACTTCTCCTTCTAATTCTCCTATTGTCGGGGTAAGAAGACAACCATACTATATAACTTTTACCCATTCCTGTTTTGGTAGTGCCAACATGTCCTGTCCCCTTATTGAGAAGGGATCTAGCTAGGCAAGGAGTTTCTATTTCCTTTACTCCTCACATTAACCTAAACCCAGGCTCGCCAACAGTTCCTCTGCTTTTTCTCCTAGCCAGGCAACATACTAACGCTATCATGTTATTTCCTTCACCAACTTCTCAAGTAGACCCCCAAGTCTGGGACGTCCAAAACCCCTCTGTTACTAAACACCATTCTCCTGGTATCATCCAATTACTGGATGCTACCAAGTATATAACCAGCTCAATACTCTCTCTCTCTACAGCCTACTCCTGTGGACTTGAGCTTCTTAAAATCTATTACTGCTTCTTACAAAATCTATCAAATGTCTGTCCCCAACTCAAAGTATCATAACACCCCTTTTCCTACCCATCAGGCTAGAAGTTCCCTTCCTAGAACTAACTGGCAACTTCACTTTACCCACATGCCCACTGTCAGGCGGGCCAAGTACCTCCTGGTCTTGTGGACACCTTCTCAAGGTGGGTAGAGGCATTTCCCACAACTAACAAAAGGGCTCAGACAGTCTCTGATCTCCTCCTCCAGGAGATCATCCCCCGGTTTGGTGTCCCAGCCTCCCTCCAGTCGGACAATGGTCCTGAATTTACTTCCCAAGTCTCTCAAATCCTATCTAAGGCTCTAAATATCCCCTGGCACTTTCACATTTCTTACCACCCTCAATCTTCAGGTAAGGTAGAAAGAACTAATCGCTCTTTAAAAACTACTCTCGTTAAGCTGTCACAAGAACTTCACCTTGATTGGGTAAAACTCCTACCCCTGGCTCTTTTCAGGTTATGAACTCTTCCAAAGCAACCTCTCCTCATCTCTCCCTTTGAACTCATGTATGGACGTCCAGTCCTAACCCCTGGCCTCTCACCTAAGTGTTCTCCACTCCCAGACCACCTACTTACCCCATTACTTTGCCACCTTCGTTCTCTCCTATGGAACTTTGCTGACCACCACCTATCTTGGCCATGCACTGTCTCCTGTCCACTACCTATCAACATTGGAGACCAAGTCCTTCTATCCCCTCCAGGTCATCGGCCCTCATCTCTCTCTCTCAAGTGACAGGGCCCTTTTAAAGTAATTCTTGTGACCCCTACAGCTGCTAAACTTGAGGGACTCCCTCATTGGGTCCATCTGTCTCACCTCAAACCTTTCATTCCTCCACCTAAAAATTACTCTTCTTCATACACATCAATCTTAACAGGACCGTGCTCTATTAAGCTCCAGGAGGCAACGAGGCCGTCTACCTTATCTCCAATCCCAAAAAATGAGACTCCACTCCGGCAGCCGAGCTCGACCTCACTGGATTAAACATGGTTTCTCATCCTCCCCCTGCTGTTCATTTCTCTCCAGGGTAGCCCTTATATCTAGAGATTCGAGGTTCAAGATGATCTCTATACTTGCTTTCTCTTTGACCAGACAAAAGATTACTGTAGAAAATGGCCTGACAAATATGGGAACTGCCCATATTGGTCTTGTCAGATACATATGCTAGGATCACGGATCAATCATTTCTTCTATCAACATCACAAGACACTCTTTTTCCACATCCAAGACCCGTGGGATTCCAGGTGGGAGACAAGAGTCGTCGGTAAGCTCTATCGTAAAAATCAGCCCAGAGGCCCAGTAAGTACCATCCATATTCAAAGAAAATATGTCTCAATTGCCCTGCAATCCAAAACACGTCAGTTCTTTGTGACACTTAGACATATCATCACCTACCTGCTAGCTGGTCAGGAGTTTGCACATTAGTGCTTCTTTTCCCTAAACTAAGAGTAGTCCAGGGAAATGAGCCCCTGCCAATCCCAGTTATAAATATGATAGCTGCTTAACATAAGAGGACAGCTCAAATTGTGCCACTCCTGGTCGCTACAGAAATAGCCATAGGTGTTGATAGTGGAGCTACAGGGATAACAACGTCCATGATCCAATATAATACATTCACTTCCCAGTTCCAAAGTAATTTTCAAAGTGTCTAAAACTGTGCTTACTATCCAAAAACAGACTAATTCTTTGGCAGCTGTGGTGCTTCAAAACAGATGAGGACTAGATATCCTGACAGCTAAAGAAGGTGGTCTTTGCCTGTTCCTCCAAGAAAAATGCTGCTTCCGTGTCAACCAACCCGGGATAGTACGAAATAAAATCCAGGAACTACAGTCAGACATAAAAAATTTCAGAGACCGAGAGACCTCCAGTTCTGAGATTTTCGAAAACCCCATATGGAAGTGGATACTCCCGTTTGTAACTCCTGTCCTAGTCATCTTCCTGGTGTTATTATTTACTCCCTGCCTCATTAATCTTGTTTCTACATTTCTTCAACAACAAATACAAAAAATTTCTAACCAAACTATTAATCAGCTTCTGTTACAGGACTACCAGCTGCTGCCCACAGACGAGCCACTGTCCATAAAGAGAACTAATGCAAACGTCTACCAAGTGGATCCCGATGGTGAAAGCCAGCTACCACCACTGACAACGCCCCTAGACAGCAGGAAGTAGCTTAAGAGACACGACGCCCTCGTCCCCTTTTCACCATCGGCTTCCCCTTCTCTTTTTCTTTCCTTCTCTTTATAATATCAAAAAGGGAGGTATGTTAGCATCACCGAGTGCCTACACCTGTAAATAGGCAGGACCACAGATCTGTTACCATGGCAATGCCCCCCCCCATTCCCAAGAACCCCTAGGGCTACCCAATTTCACCTGGGCAGTACATACGTCATCACACAGATATAAAGGAGAAACCTTCCTCTCTCCGCCCTTTTGCTCTCTCCCCTCTCCCTCTCTTTCCGCGCTACTGCACCCTCTCTTTCTCCTAATTAAACCTCTTTACATGGAACTGTTTGGACTCAAAGTGTGGTGCTTTCTGACGAGATCAAAGTGGCTGTTCCTAACAATTGGCCCTGGCATTCTCCTACACGGGGACACAGAACCTTCACAAGGCCGAGGACCTCTCCTCTTATTGATGATCAGCTTTGCAATCCTCTACTATACACATGCTGCCAAAACAATCATTCCCACCATGTATAGTCCTTGGTTGGCAGTTGGGTCCCTGGGAGCTCTGAGGGTACTGCAGAGGCTCACAGCCATCCATTGAACTGAGTACATGGTCCCCAGTGAAGGAGTTAGAGAAAGCTTCTATGGAGCTGGAGGGTTTGCAGCCCCTTAGGAGGACAACAATCTCTTTTTTTCAAATCAGAAAAGGCTGGGTTTAAAAAAAAAAAAAAAGTTAATACAGACTAAGCTGTCTCTTTTTCCCTTCCATGGAAACCTTAAATATGCTATCAAAAGTTTTTACCTCACAGGTGAGAATTAGATGGAACAACAAGAAAAAAAACTGACCCTGCAGTCAAGCCCATTAAATGTGCATTTCCCAGAGGTCCTTGCCAGCTGCAAGAGAGAAGCTGTGGATTCCTATGTTGCCCATTGTCTAGTACCAACCAACGCAGAGTGACAGTGTCCACACATTTGTAAAGCATTTTCCCTTTCAGATCGGCTCCAAATGTCATCTTTGCAGCCTTACCGAAAAAGTTTCAGCCCATTCTTCAGATGCAAGCTGTTGTATTTCAATGCTGCCTTGCAGTTTTTCCTACTAGGCTAGCCATGATATGAAACATGTCTGAGTTGATGCTCAGTAACTTCCCTTCAGATGGATAACATTGACAATTTTTATTGATATCACACATGTGACAGGGTGACTTAGTAAGTAAGCAGGTATGCTGTTCATTTCAAGTTACAGAGTAGAAATTAAAGTCAAGATTTTGGCTGCCTAAAAACTGTTCTTCTGAAAGGATTGTGGCAATGTGTAAGAGATCCCAGGAGCAGAAAAGCCATAGGTATTTTTCTTTCTGTGAACTTCTCCTACTTTGTCTTTTGATCTCAGTAAAGATGAGAAGATACTTGGTATTTTGTTGATGAATGCTGATTGTGGCCTTTCCTTCCCTTCTCTGTGTCTTTAAAGATGTTGCCCCTTCCGGCTGCAGCCTCTACCCTACACTTTATCTCTCATGCAGGACCCTTGCTGGATCTGTTCTGCTTTTTAGCTCTCTTCTCGTCAGTCAGGTAAAATCTTCAGAGACAAGGGAGCCAACCTAAGTGTTTGAAGGAAAGGAATCTAAAAGACTCAGCTCACATAGTACGAGTTGTGGGTATTTATTAACTTCCAATGTTCTCAACAGTCAATGGCATTTTTAGGTGAAAATGGCTAGTTCTCGTGTGTCTCTATCATCCCACAAACTGAAATTTCCTGAAATAAAGAGAGGGAGTTCAGGTAATAAGCTCATATTCTTTTTTTTTTTTAAGAATTCATTTTTTATTGGATATTTTATGTATTTACATTTCAAATGATATCCCCTTTCCCAGTTTCCCCTCCAGAACCCCCTTATCCCATCCCCCCTTATCTATCTCCCCTTCTATGAGGGTGCTCCCCCTCCCACCCACCCATTCCATCCTCACTGCCCTGGCATTCCCCAACCCTGGGGAATCAAGCCTGCACAGGACCAAGGGCCTCTCCTCTTATTGATGCCAGACAAGGCCATCCTCTGCTACATATAAGGCTGGAGCCATGAGTCCCTTCATGTGTACTCTTTGGTTGGTGGCTTAGTCCCTGGGAGCTCTTGGGGGGAGGGTCTGGTTGGTTGACATTGTTCTTCCTATGAGGTTGCAAACCCCTTCAGCTCCTTCAGTCCTTTCTCTAACTCCTCCATTGGGTTCCCTATGCTCAGTCCAGTGGTTGGCTGTGAGCATCTGCCTCAGTATTTTTCAGGCTCTGGCAGAGCCTCTCAGGAGACAACTATAACAGGTTCCTGTCACTTTTTGGAATCCACAATAGTGGCATCTATATATGGGATGGATCCTGAGGTGGGGCAGTCTCTGGATGTCCTTTCCTTCAGTCTTTACTCCACACTTTGTCCCTGTATTTCCTTTAAACAAGAGCCATCCTGGATTAAAAATTTGGAGATGAATGGGTGGCCCCAACTCCCAACCAGGGGCCTTGCCTTACCTGTGGATATGGTCTTAACAGGTTCTCCTTCTCCTTTTTTTGAGCATCTCAGCTTATTTCATTCCTGTTGGGTCCTGGGAGCCTCTTGCTTTCCTAGCGTCTGGAACTTGCTGGTAGCTACCCCCAATTCTCCATCCCCCATGTTACACACTTCTGTTAAATTCCTGATCCTCTGTATATCATCCCAGTTTCCTCCTATACCTGATCCTGACCCCTTTTGTCCCTCTTCCCCTCCTCTATTTCTCCCAAGCACCTCCCACCCTCTACCTCCCTTGAGAATTTTGTTCCTCCTTCTAAGAAGGCCTGAAGCACCCACAGTTTTGTGTTACTTCTTCTTGAGCTTCATATGGTTTGGGAATTGAATCTTGGGTATTCCAAGCTTTTGGGCTAATATCCACTTATCAGTGAGTGTATACCATGTGTGTTCTTTTGTTACTGGGTTATTGTTACATGATTATATTTTCTAGTTCCCTCCACTTGCCTAGGAACTTCATGAATTCATTGTTTTTAATAACGGAGTAGTACTCCATTGTGTAAATGTACCAGGTTTTCTGTATCCATTCTTCTGTTGAAGGACATCTGGATTCTTTCCAGATTCTGGCTATTATAAATAAGACTACTGTGAACATAATGGAGCATGTGTCCTTGTTATATGTTGGAGCATCTTTTGGGTATGTGCCCAGGAGCTGTATAGCTGGGTTCTCTGTCCAATTTTCTGAGGAACCACCAGACTTATTTCCAGAGTAGTTTACCGATCTGCAATCTCACCAATAATGGAGGAGTGTTCCTCTTTCTCCACATCCTCACTAGCATCCGCTGTCACCTGAGTTTTTACATCCAAAAAAAGGGCTAATACCCAATATATATACAAAGAACTAAAGAAGTTAGACTCCAGAGAACCAAATAACCCTATTAAAAATGAGGTACAGAGCTAAACCAAGAATTCTCAATTGAGGAATATCAAAAGGCCAAGAAGCACCTAAAGAAATGTTCAACATCCTAAGTCATCAGGAAAATGCAAATCAAAACGACCATGAGATTCCACCTCACACCAGTCAGAATAAGCTCATATTCTTAAACATGAGTGTTTTCCTTACTCGGAATAATTTCTCTGGGAGTGTAAACTATGAACTGATCATAGCGAAGTTACACAGAGATTATTGTCACTTCCTTTCCCATCCCCATTTCTGTATTTAGATATGAGAACAACAACAACAGCAATTCTGAACAGTAGCTACTATGATAATAATATGAAGCTGAGACCCTCAAGGTTTCCTTCTCCAAACTTACTTGTGTCCAGAGTTTATGAGAATATATATATATCCCACATATATATATATATACATATACATATATATATGGAAAAGGCCACATGAAATCACCCTAATGATAACTAAGTACCATACAAAAATAGAAAAGAGGAAAATACAGCATACACATTTTGTACTTCAATAAGAAAGTAAATTATAAAATATTTTAATAATTATTTTTATTTCTGAAATTATAATTATAGTATTTCCCCCTCCCTTTCCTCTCTCCAACTGCTCCCATGTACCCCTCTAAAATTCATAACCCCCATTTTAATTATATATATATATATGTATATATATATACATATATATACATATATATATATATATATTCTAAATACATAAACACAACTTTCTAGGTCTTATAATGTTACAGTATGTATATATGATCTCAGGACCAACCATTTGGTATTGGCTAACCAATCGGGTGCACTTTTCTCTGGGGAAGAACATTTCTCTTACTTTTGACATTTCCTGGTTGTCCATAGTTCTTTTTGGACTAGGAGTACCTCTAGCTTCCCAGTGTCATAATAGCATGTCCATGGGTGTGGGTGCTGGTTCAGGTCTTGTGTAGGAAGCCATGCTGAGTGAAGTAGGAATCTTGGAGGAATTTATAAGGGTTGTGAACATTTTATCTGTGGATATAAAGATAAATATTTAGAATATTACTAAACCAGAATTAATCCCCAACTACATTCTAAATTTTCTTCTTTATATCCACAGATAAGAGTAGTTCTTTTTTTTTAATAAAGATTTCTTTATTAATATAAATGAGTATACTGTAGCTGTCTTCAGACCACCAGAAGAGGGTGTCAGATTTTATTACGGGTGGTTGTGAGCCACCATGTGGTTGCTTCGATTTGAACTCACAACCTTCAGAAGAGCAGTCAGTGCTCTTACCAGCTGAGCCATCTCAACAGCCCCCGATGAGTGTAGTTCTTAACCTTTATCAAAGAAAAATTTCTTTGTAACAGATAGAGATTTTACAAAAACCACAACCAAACCAAACCAAAACAAAACAAAAAACAAAAACAAAAAAAAAACAAAACAAAAACAAAAAACAAAAAAAAAATGTAGAAAACAAGAGTTGATGTGCCCAGTCAGTTCCAACCGATGCATCTACAACACAATTTCAGAACCTAAGGCTCAAGGCTCATTGCAGAAGAAAGGGTGGGAAAATTATAAGAGTCAGAGGGGCAGAAGATTTTTCTCTGTGGTGGGTCCCCTAGAAATGCCAGAAAGGTTATAAAATATTTTAATTAATACTTTCAGATATATAAATCATGTTTCTCATCATTTATAATTGCAGTTCAATTACTACTCCAAATATTCATAGCTAGGCAAAAAACTGCTAGCCTGGAAAGCAAATAGGGTTAATTTTTTCATGTTAGTACTGGAAATGTATTTCTGTTTTCTATAAGCTTTGTAAGCCAAGGTATGTTGGAAGAGTATGAAAACACAATGGGAGAGTTAGATTGACAAGTCATCACCTCTAATATATGATATATATTCAGTAGAAACTGAACTGAACTGAACTAAGGGGCAATGATTATAGATTTTATGTATTGAGTAACTTAACATGCTAAATATGTGTATTCTATTCAATCATAAGAAAGACGGATTGAATATATCCACTTCACAGCAAGTAAACATTGACTACATTGACTAAGTGATCTTGGGGACCCTGTAAACATGCCAGTCAGCAAGCAAACAATCCATGTGAGGTGAAGAATGAAATCTGGGCCAGCACCACATTAGCAGGTGTTGTGTCAAAACTTCCAGAGTCTGACCAAGCAGTTTATTTTCCTCATACATTTAAGCACAGTAAAACTTTGGGGAGAAGTTTCCACGTGACAATTACCTCAGCAACACTTTAGTCATGGCTACATAGAAATTCCGTTGAAAAGTAATCTCTTTATTGAAAAACCTGTGACTCTTATCATAAGAATGAGTTCTTACTCCCAACAGTGTGAAGGCAAGGGCCTAAGGAGGAAGGATCTTGTAAATAGCATAAAGATAGGTTCTACTGAGAAAGGATGGAAATTACATGTTAGATGTCACTGAGAGACAACATTCAGGGTTGGGGCCTAATGAGTGCTCAGGTTTTGGAGGGTATGCAGATGAAGGCTGGCTCTGTAGAATAACAAAGGTCATCAGACAATTAGACAGCATCCTCCACGGCCTTCCAGGTGAACAGATGTCACTTATTTTCTTCTATTAAAAAAAAAAAA
>JADRCD010228077.1:25088-35574 GCA_019843815.1 Montemys delectorum | reverse complement strand
TTCGACCTCTCTTCCACAGAGCAGCATCTGTGTCCTCAAGCACGACACAGGCACCTGCCCACAACCAAACCCGCCCACTCTCACGCCAACTTTTATATCTGAGGAAACTTAAAGTACAAAAGGTAAAAAGCTTCATAAATACCACTGTTGGGGTGGGGAGGCAAGGTAAGAAAACTGAATTCCAACCTGCATATGCTCCCTCCACTTGGTTCTTCTCTAAAGTTTGAGGCTTACACATACAATAGTAGAAATATATGGTGGCAACATTCGTTTCCTTAACTCTCTGGTTTTATCCATGACATCAGCAACTAAAATTTCAATGTTTCGCTTCAACTTTTCTGCAGAGAGTCTACTATGGAAGAGTTAAGGCTGAAGCTGCCCTCTCCTAAATTTTCTAAAATTAATTGTGGTTCTCACTAGTGATATGAAAATTAATCGAGTACATTAAACACTCACACATAAAACAGTATTTCCAGATAAATAACAACCTCTAACTTGGGAGAAGATCTAAACTCAGTCTTAAAACATTCCTTTGCTCTTCCTCTCATTGGCACTTCCATCTGTAGGACATTATTTCTCTGGTTCCTGACTGATGTGGCGGTGTGGTCCTGGGTGATGGAAGAAAGGAGAAGCAAACCACGGAGGGCAGGCCGGTAAGCAGTGTTCCCCCATGGTGTCTGCTTCAGTTCTGCCTGAAGTGTCTGCCCTGACCTCTCTGTACGTGTCCTATGAACTAGAAACTGAAACAAGCTCTTTCCTCCTCAACTTGCTTTGAGTCATGTTTATTGCAGCAACAGAAAGCTGACAAGAATAGCAGGGACACCATGGTTTATATTACTATAATGGGGCGTAAATGTCACTATGCCTTTGTCCAAACGCACTGTTTGAGTCACATTGTAAACTGCTTACTATATAAAGATTTGACAGTATAAACTCATTAGTTAATAAATAAATCCCAATGGTAGAAGACAGCAGTAAGGGAAGAGGCTGGAGCAAGAGACACACAGAAGGAATGAGAATCTTTATAACTTCCTCTCAACTTTGCTTTAAAGTACTCTGAAACTACTCTTTAAAAAAATAAATAAATAAATCTTATTTAAGAAAAGAAAAATGGGTGGGAAAATCAAATAAGTAGCCCAAGAGAGCCAATGAAATACCAGGGGGTAAAGAAGCAAAGGCAGAATAAAACATGTTTTAAAATAGTAACTGAAAAGTTTCTCAAAGTGGTTAAAGATACATCTGAGCCTCAACAAGCATCCACGAGATAAAGAAGTCCTATTCTACCCCTAAGAGGAAAGTAAAACCACTCACTCATACAAAACAAAACATGAAAAAAAAATCTTAATGGTACCCAAAGAGAAAAACATTGAGTACAGAAGGATAAAGACTAAAGCAGATTTCTCACCATAATCCATCCTTCACAAGATGACTCGGTGCTAATCCAGTGGCTCTCAGCCTTCCTAATGCTGTGATCCTTTACTACAGCTCCTCATGCTGTGGTGACCTCTCCCAGTCATAGAATTATTTTCATAACTACTTCTTATCTGTAATTTTGCTACTGTTATGAATTGTAATACAAATATCTGATATGCACTCCTGTGAAATGGTCATTTGACTCTCAAGGGGGTCATTTGGCTCCCAACCCACAGATCAGGAATCAGTGTGCTAAAAAGAACTCTGTCAAACTACATTCTATGCCCAAAGAAAGCCTTTTAAAAATAAGGAAGAAATAAAGACTGAGACTAACAAAAACAGAAGGAATTCACAAGCAGCAGATCAACTTTCAAAATGCTATGGAAGCTCATTACCCAAAGGGATAAAACACAGAACCTGTAAACAAAAATGAAGACTAACAAAAATCACTGCAATTAAGACCAATAAAAAGTGTCTTCCCCCTTTATACTGAATAGCTATACAATTTAGTTGACATCAAAGGTAAAAATTCTAACAATATATAATGGATTTTATCATAAAACTTAAACATATAACAAAAAAAAAATTGAGAGACTAGCACTACAAGGTTCTCACATACAAGTGAAGTTAGGTCTGGTGACTGATACTAGAGTAGAAGAAATTAAACATTTTTATGTAAAAGAACCAAGAGCCACTTTTTAAAAAAACACCACCATCCCATAAGGTTTGCTAGATGACAGCACACACCTGTAGTACAGTGACTCAGAAGGTGAAGGCAAAAGATGGAAACGTTAGTGACCTCAGCAACTCTGTGAGACTTGTCTCAAAATCTGTAAAGGGGCTGGTGTATGAGTCTGCAGAGACAGCTCAGCAGTTTAGAGTACTTGTTCCTGGAAGAGGACCCACATGATGATTTACAATCATAGTAACTCCAGTTCCAGAAGATCTAAAACCATCTTCTGACCTCCTTGGTACCAGGCATGCAGGTACATGATCCACACACATGCAAACATGCAGGCAAAAGACACAAATAAATTTAAAGTGGGTGAGAGGACTGGTATATGGCTCAAAACTAAATTGTTTGTCTCATACAATGTGCCACAGATATCGTCTCTAATACATTAAACATATATGTACACAATACAATAGTAAGTCAATTATAGAGATTAAAATATCACAAAGATATATTTTGAAAGTAGGCATATTTTTTAAGTATTTTTAAAATATATTTTAAAAACAAATTACAAACCAGATGAGACAAACAGAAAATCCTAACAGTTGTATAAAAACAGCAGTAAGAGCTTCAGAGATGTTCTTCCAGAGCCTCCTGTTCAGTTCTCGTGTTGGGCAACTCATGCTGCCCTATGACTCTAGCTCCAGGGAATCCAACATGGACACACACAGAGAGACTGTTGTGTAAGTCTAAAACAACAAGGCACGATGGGCGTCTATTTCCTTGTGTCTAGAAGCTCCCACGAAAACAAGTTGATGCTTCTGGCTAATCTGTACTGTCTCTTGATCTTATTGGGTCAAATGTTAAAGAAAAATGTAGCTAAGCAAGCTCTGCTGCAAACACTCCTCTTGGCTGTACACAAAAGTATCAATGAAAGGAGGGACAGTAGAACATCCCCAGAAACGGCCTAGGAAGGGTGGCCTAGGCTACAGAATCTTGGCTACTGGGATCCATCAGCTGAGGACCACAAAGGTAGTCACTGCCTTGGTGAAGACCTCCCTCTCGAGCTAGTAACCCTCCCAAAAACAGTTCCCCACCGACACTCACACGGATCCTTGGAGCTGTGGGTGCCTCCCCACAGCTACACACTCCATGCTTCCAGTCTGTCTTTCTCATGCCTTCAGAGAAGGACTGGCATGGAGGACCAGATTCGGCCTCTTTCTCTTGGACTAGCTCATATGCCCACACAGTCAGTCCTCTTCTACAGTGTTCTCAACTTCCTCTGCTGGCAAAGGACTAAGCAGGAAGAATAGGAAGGGCTGTGTTCTTTCTTCCTTTTTCCTCTGACTGGCTTCACCCCAAGGCCCATGTGTCCAGCAGAGGGAGAGGAAGGAACTCTTTCTATAGAGTAAGGGTGGATAAAGTGGAAATATCTGGTTTCTTTGGAGACTCGGGTTATAATAATGTTTTGCTGGGGCAGACAGGTGAAAGGGTGTTTTGCTAAAACAGACACATGAAAGAATGTTTTGCTTAAGCAGACACATATGAAAAGATGTTTTGCTATAGCAAACACGTCAAAGGACACATGATGTTTAGAAAGAATATAAACATGACCCCACAGACAGCGGGAGCTCGAGCATTGGTTTGCCTTGCTCCACCTCACTAGTCTTTGCTGACAACATGCATGGATTGGTTCTCCTTACACTGTGTTGCTGAGCTTCACCTGTGGTGACTTCCTAGAGAGAAACTCGCCGAAGAACTTGTGAGGTTCCTGTGGCTTCTTGCCCCTAGCTGCAGATTCAGGTGAGTTCTTCTAGACTGAACTGCCCTTGCTGATTCGTGTGCAGTGTCTGCTGAGTGGACTGCACTGCAGCTGCTGAATCACCTTTGGTGTTTGCTAGTAGACTGGACTGAGAACAATGCATATCCCCCAAAGAACTATTTCTGAACAGGTCCACTTCCACCACATGCTAATAACCTTTTGTTCCCACTGCCTCTGCAGGGTGATGGCTAGAGGGGAGGTTGAAACCTTGTTAAAGTAGGTTTCAAAAAATAAACGCCTGCAGGTGGGTAGCTAGATCAGTCTCGACTGTAGCCTCACTTACTCCCCTTAGCATTTCCTGATTCTTTCTTCCTGCCCTGTCCTTCACCTTGGAAGAGACTGGGAATAGTTCCAAAGGAGAAGGACAGAGTAGAAGAAACAGTGATTTAAATTTTATTAAGTAAAGCTTACAAAACTCTATTTTAGTTACAGCTTCATTTTACACCATGACCTTGCCACAGATCTTCAAAAGTAGTCTGAGCATGGTCACTATGGGTGTACGGATATCTGAGTCTGCTAGTCTAGCTTCCCCTTGACTGCCAGTGTTCTTTCTGTGCCCTGGAGCAAAGCTGAGCTCTGGATCTAGACTTCTATTTTAATCTTACAAAGAAGTTTTTACTCAGAACTAGAGAAGGGTGGAGTTTATAGCTCACACTCTTAGTTCCCCTAAGATCCTCAGAATTTTTCAGTCTTCTGGATTGAGTCTATAAATTTTTACTCCTCCTCACAGCAGTGTTGAAAGCACCTCCCTAAGCTGCTCTACTTACTACCTGCCAATTTCCCAGTGATGAAATGAGAACAACACCTGGGCATGACTGACGGGGCATCCCTGTGTAAGAACAAAGAGTCATACACTGCTCTGTGGAAAGACAAAACACATTTTATTTTTCAACCATGTTCTAGCTACCAAATAATTTGAATATATTGTTATAAAATGTGACAGTAGGGGGAATCAAAGCTTAGGCTACCTCATACAAAAATTCTACCTTTTAAGGAAAAGAATCAAGTTTACACAAACCTTACCCGAAAAAAGAGAATGCCAATTCATTTTAAGAAGCCAGCATTACTTATGCAAAATACACAAACTGGCAGACACAAAGTATTAAAAGATGAGGGCTGGAGAGATGGCTTGGGGGTAAAACACTTGTACAAGTGTGAGGGCTGGAGTTTGGACTCTCAGAACCTACAAAAAAGCAGGGTAGGCATGACAGCCTACCTATAATACCAATGTGTATACAGGATTCCCTGGGGTAAGCTGGCTCACTAAACTAGTCAAATCTACAACTTCTGATCGCAAGTGAGAGCAAGCAAGACAACACTCAACACTAACTTCAGGCTTCCACATGTACACAGAGAATAAAATGTTTGTCACTAGGATGATTACCAGGACCCACAGGGTAGAGGGTAGAACAGACCTCCGCCAAGCTGGTCTCTAACCTCTACACATGCATACATATGCACACCCCATCAATCAATCAATCAATCAATCAATAAAAAAATAAATGTGGTTTAAAAACAAAAAAACACAATCATCTTGCTACATGCCAAAATAATTTGATATCAAAACATCCACTCCTAATGGGGAAAGTCCAGCAAACTTAGGAGTGTGAGACAATGTCTTCAAGATGATAAAGGATATCTACCAAAATAATAATAATATAGCTAACATTATGTTAAGAGTGTAAAACTAAATGCTTTCCCCCTAAGATCAAGAGCCAGGCAAGGATACCTACTCTGACAATTCCTATTAAACTTTATAAAAGACACCTTAGAAATGCACTAAGGCGAGAAAAATATTCTTCTCTACAGAGAAAAATAAGTCAACTCTTTTCACTAATAATATTGTTCTTCACAAAGAACATCCCCAAGAATCTATTCTAGGGGCTGGAGAGATGGCTCAGTGGTTAAGAATACCGACTGCTCTTCCTAAAGTCCTGAGTTCAAATCCCAGCAACCACATGGTGGCTCACAACCATCTGTAATGGGATCTGATGCCCTCTTCTGGTGTGTCTGAAGAGAGCAATGGTGTTCTCATATACATAAAATAAATAAATCTTTAAAAATAAAGAAAAGAATCTATTTAGAGCTACCAGAATTAGTGAAGCTAGAACAATCTAGAACAGATTCCTGCACATGTCCTATGACCGCCATACACATAAAGTGAAATTTAATACATTTAATATATAATAGTAAAAAATGTTTTATAAGAAATACCAATAGATAAAACCCTTTAAAAAAAAAAAAAAAAAACTAAGTAGGGGCTGGAGAGATGGTTCAGTGGTTAAGAGCACTGGCTCCTCTTAGAGAAGACTTGTGTTCAATTCCCAGCACCACATGGAAACTCACAACTGTCAATCTTTGCCCAGATCCAGGGAATCCAATGCCCTCTTATAGCCTCCACAGGCACCAGGCAGGTACATGGTATATAGAAATACATACAGACACAATACTCCTACACACAGGTATTTTTTTCAAAAACCTAAATAAAATTCTAAAATGAAAACAAAATGTTCATAAATCAAAAAATCCAAAACTATTAATCTGTCAACTCTCTAAGCTTATGAAACCCAACCAAAACTTTATTTTTGTAAAAACCAATAAGTAAATTCTAAAATTTATATTAAAAGAAAATCTCTAGTTCCTCTGTAGTCAAATTACAAAAATGTTTCCTTTTACACCATCCATAACTCTTCTAATCAAACAAACAAACAAGGTATTACTTGACTCTACTCACTTCCTCTCCTGACAGGTAATATGCAGCGAGGAGCCCTCCAATAAAGCGAATGTTAACTTCAAACACAGACACTTCCGAATTCTGTGGAGACAAAGTAAAAATACACACATACATATAATACTTTGCAGTTTTCAAAGTTTTATTTTTCAGAAGTTCACTTGTTTCTCAGACAGAATGTGTTTTGACTTAATATTCTGTACTTTCATTTCTCGTGCCACAAATCCTGACTTCCATTTGTTAGTTCACAGAAGTTCCTCCATTGCTATCACCACAGCTTCCTAACTGCCAAAAATCAATGGGCCATTTGACGTACCCTACACAACCCTGTAAATTATTTCAGTATTCACTACCACTGACTATTGTTGGTTCCTTGTGAAGGTCTCCACTTCCTTAATAATGAATCTCAAATCCATAACAGACAAAAAAAAAAAAAAAACAAAAAGAACAAAAAAGCAACCCCTCTAATGATTCTATTACATTTATTTTAATTATTATAGCATAAACTCTATCTCTACTCATGAATTTTTAGTACTTTGCTAGTACCTAATAACCTAATAATTATTAAAGGAGATGCGAAAAACCAGTAGAATTATGGTCAATAAATACTGTTGAAAACCCACTCCTATGTTAGAAACCAATGTTGATATTCGCAGCACATATATATCAAAATGAAAAATGGATATATAGAAATTTTAAAAGTAAAATAAAGACAGAAGTACAAGAAAATGTGACAACAGGCAAGCTTAAGAAAGCAGATAATGTGTAAGAATAAAATCAAAATTTTTAATAAATCAATTATTAATTTGAAATTTCCCTAAGATGCAAATTAACTATAAGATCATAAATAAAACTAAAAGGCAAACAAACTGAAACAAATGTATCACAAATATTTACATATGTAATGCACAAACTATTTTGTGTAATTTCAAGGTGGAAGGAGAGAACAGGCTCTCACAAACTGTCTGACAATCTCCACTCCATTATTTTATCACACTGCAGTACGCATACATACATAAATATAGTAAAAAGTTTTTATAATAAATACCAATAGATAAAACCCTTTAAGACGAACTAAACAGAAGCTAGAGAGTTAGTTAATGATTAAGAACACTGACTGCTCTTCTAAAGGACCTAGGTTCAATTCCCAGTACCCATATTGTCAGCTTACAACTGTCTATGAATCCAGGTCCAGAGGATCTGATACCTGGAAAATAGATAAGACATTCTAAATAGAGAGCCTAAATGCTTATATTTAGGCTTAGCCATTAGGACATTTCTAGGACCAGGGAGTGGCTCAGTAGGTAAAGCATCTTCCATGAAGCACGTGGACTAGATTTCCAATCTCTAGCACTTCCATAAATGACAAACAGGGATGGCAGTCCTCCACGTAATCCCTGCAAACAGGCAGAGATGGGAGAGAGGGGATCCCCAGAGAAAGCCTGCTAGCTAGACTAGCAAACAGGTACACTGTGGGTTCAGGTGACACCCTGACTAGATATATAAAGTGGAAAGCAGTCAGCAAGCCAGGAAGACTTTCTAACAAGCACTGGCCTCCAAACGTCCACATGCAGCACTACTGTGGACACCCAGCTACCCAAGGTGGTCACACTGGCTGCAATATTATGAATGAGGTCAAGAGACTCCTAGAGATTTGTAGACGTGAGGCACATTCCCTCCTACACAACAGAAGTCAGACCACTTGCCTGACAGTCACATGTACACAGTACTTACATGTACACAGCTTCCCTGGGCTATTTCTCAGAAATGTCACATAAATAAGGAATTCTTCAATAGTTAGGGATAATAATAACAATAATAATAATAATAATAATAATAATAACAACAGATGTACTCTATTTTTTAAAAATTTTTTATTTATTATATGAAAGTACACTGTAGCTGTCTTCAGACATACCAGAGGGCATCAGATCTCATTACGGATAGTTGTGAGCCATCATGTGGTTGCTGGGATTTGAACTCAGGACCTTCAGAATAGCAGTCAGTGCTCTTAACCACTAGGCCATCTCTCCAGCCCATACTCTATTATTCTATCACTACTATTATAAATGTTATAAACTAAGCATTATAATGTAAAGGTGTTTATTAGTTTGTTAGACTTTAGTTCATTGCTTTTCCCCCAGCTATTATGTCGTTAATTGGCTAAGACACTACCTTAAATAACTGCAAGGAATATGAAGACAGTGAGAAAAGATGATAAAAGTAACAAAACAAACGATAGTCCCAAAAGAAGAATGAGGACTTAGCACAGGTTCAACAAACTGCTGAGAGACTATATTTACAGCACCACAACTTTTATCTTCACCCATGAGATCTGCTTTAACAAGACAGCATCCACCATAGGCAGCTGATAACTAATAGAAATGTACTGCTCACCTTCCTGGATCTGGGAAGTCCAGAATCAACATCACTAGCAGATTCCATGACTGGTTAAGTGCCACTCAACTGATTCACAATGGTTCTTGTGTGACCTCTCATGTATGAGGCAAAGTGGTTCTCTGAGAACTACATTATAAGGAACTAATCACATCCATAATAGCTCTGTCCTGATAAACTGATCACTTCCCAAAGATCCTTTCTAGTTCCAACGCATGAGTGATTAGTATGAATTTAGGAGGATAAAAATATCCAGATCAGAGCATTAAACTGTCCTTTTATAGTTAACTTAAGGGATTAGATAAATTGCCAAAGTATACACACCACACTGAAATCAAGGTTTTCTTCAATCCATCTCTGCCCATCCATGAATTCATCATGAAGCCCCATGATATAAAGGGTATCCAAAGCATCCACTATGGTGGCACCCATCTGTGAGCTGCCTATATTTAGGAGGAAGAAACAGCTGTTGTTAAAAACACCCCTTCAGGGACTGCAACCCCATAGGAAGAACAACAATATCAACTAACTGGATCCCTCAGAGCTCCCAGGGATTCAACCACCAACCAAAGAGCAATAGGTAGGTCCAAGGCTCCTGCTATATATGTAGCAGAGGACTGCCTTATCTGGCATCAATGGGACAGTGGGAAGGGAGGCACTTGGTCCTATGGAGGCTTGCTGTCCCAGAGAAAGGGGATGCTAGAAGGGTGAGGCACGACTGGGTGGGTAAGTGGGGAGCACCTTCACAGAGGCAAAGGGGAGGAAGGAATGGGATGGGGATGTTGAAGAGGGGCGACTGGGTAGTGGGACAACATTTGAAATGTAAATAAATAAAATAGTCAATTTTTTAAAACTGAAAAAAAGTCCCTTCATCTAATTTCTATTTTTAATTTTGTATATATTAAGAGTAAATCAAAGATTACTTTTAAGTAATGTCATTGCTCACTTTTCTATTACACTAGGTAATAGAAACAGTTTGATAGAGTTTACAAAAGATAAGATTTGGGGAGCAAATACAAAAATAAGTGAAAACTAACAGTATAGTCTCCTTGTTTTTCTGACTTGGTCAGAATATGGAGTATACACTTAACTAAATATGAACCATAGAAGTGGGGATATAAATGTATAAGAAGTTCATAAGACTCATATAAATAAAATAAATTTTTTAAAAATTCATGACTAAATAATTATAATAAATTTTATTACTCTTTTTTTGGTTTGGTTTGATTTGGTTTGGTTTGTCAAGACAGGGTTTCTCTTTGTAGCCCTAACTGTCTTGAACTCATTTTGTAGACCAGGCTGGCCTCAAACTCAGAGATTCACCTGCCTCTTCCTCTCAAGTGCTGAGATTAAAAGCACACACCAGCATACCCAACTATGTTAATACTCTTTAACTGAACAGAAAGAAAGGAAGAAAGGAAGAAAGGAAGAAAGGAAGAAAGGAAGAAAG